>CADEHL010001043.1:2103737-2186510 GCA_902827135.1 Harpagifer antarcticus | reverse complement strand
CCCAGTTGTGGCCGGTGGGCATGGTTTTGGAGGGTAGCTCAGAGGCGCTGTGTCCCCCCCCATCTCTGGAGCTGCGCCCATCCTGCAACAAGAGCCAGCCCTCGCCCCCCCCTGGGCTCCAGCTCCACCCCCCACGACGGAGTCTTCCCCGAGGACAAGGAGCCCGTCAAGTACGGCGAGCTCATCGTCTTAGGGTGAGTCCATCGAGAGACATTTCTGCTGATGTACAACGTCTGTATGTAGGGTTGGGAGGGTTACTTTATAAATGTAATATGTTACAATTATTACCTTTAATACAATTTATCAGTAACTTAAGCTGAGTATCACAATAGAAAAGTAATGTAACCTGATTACTTTCTGTTACTTCTGGACTCTCTCAATATCAAATGCAATGCAAATAAATACAAGAGAAAATAAATAATAATAAGATGTGTTTAAGTGTATTGTATAAGACAATAGAACAATGTGACTTTAGAAAAGAAGAAACAAAGATATTTTAAATGTAAGATCAAAAATGTGTCCTCTTATATTATAGAACAGTACAGTTTACAAATGCTGTTTTAATTTGAGAGTCATTTAGTTAATAAATCAGGTGTCCACAAACTGCATTGAAATAATATATAATTAAAAAAGAATGAAAGTAGCCTTAATGTAAACCATAAAGAAAATGCAGGGAGTGCTTCTACCTATAATATATTCATTTTTATTTTTTTAAATGTACACGGAAAAAACGAAATACATTTAAGTGAAATTTGTTGACATAATACATTTAATTAAAGTCAATGTTTCAGTTTTGTCAGTGTATTTTAACATTGTTATCCTGATAGTAATCGTAGAAATGTAACAGCAATCTCATTACATCTTTTTGTATGTAACTGTAAGGACATACAGTTCCCTTTGTTTGCATCCTGACGTAATCCCATTACATGTTACTCCCCAAGCCTGCCTATGTGTTTGCTGAGTGTGTCATATAGCAGTGTGAGTTATAGGACCTGACCCAGGACACATCTAAGGCCCCGTCCACACGGAGACGAAACGGGTTATCCCCTATACTTCTTTATCTTATGGACGGTTCGTTTACACGAGGCCGTAACAGAACCGCGGAAACGGAGACCTCAAACGATAACGCATCCCAAAGAGGGAAGGTCTGGTAACGTAACGCTTGCGGCACCGTGTGTACGTCCTAAACGAACATAGCCCCGCCGCTCCCCACCTCTCCTGCTCACCCCCGCGTCACCCGCATTTCGCCAACAACATCAACAATGGCGGATCACAGGGTTGCGTTCGTGCTGCAGACGCTACTGACCATGCTACAGATGTTAGTGCAACATCTACAGCTCCTCTACCATAACCATCAGCAACAAGTGGACATGGAGAACTACATGAACTACATGTTGCTAAATCCACCGCGGAGAATAACCAGAAGGGCAACCATGGCAACCATGCTCGGGGGGGCTTATTCGCTGCTTTTGGTGTAGTTTGTGGCGGAAGTACAGCGCCACTTACAGGCCCGGCATATGTACTACAGCGCCTCCAGCGGGTCGAGCGGTCTCTTGTGGACGGACACGTTTCTTGAGCTGATTCCGTGTGGACGGAATACTTTTTTGATATCGTCATCGGTTCGTTTTCATTTCCGTCTCCGTGTGGACGGGGCCTTAACCACATTCAGTCTGATCAGCTGCAGGAGGGTCCCATTCCAGTGCTGGGGTCATGGTTGTATGTTTTTCTCTAAGTTGCTTTTCTAGTGAATCACTTCCTGACTACTCAAGTGGTTAGAGATGGTCTAGAGGTCTTAGTGAGGAGTTTGCATTATCTATCAATGCGCTACTTTTCCATCCAAAGTCCTTAGTGTCCAGCCAATGAACAAAGCCAAACCTGTATTCCACATATGTTTTGCATATGCAGATTTATGTAAGGGCACATTTATGTTTACATTCTGAGAGAAGAGAACTGACAGACTATGAGATGATTGGCCTTAGAGTCAGAAAGGTCATCATTCATGTTTTCATAATCAAAGAAGACTGCACAGAAAAATCTTTAAGTTGATGGGACAAACGCGCGCTTTAAAAGAAAGTCACCACTTTCTGTTAAAGAGTTGAATGTAGTGATTACTAACGTCTACATCTGTCTGTTAAATATAAGGCTACAGCTGGCATTTTTTGTATTTAATAGAGTGTGGTTCATCCTCACAACGACGACTGAGACTCCAGGATGTCAAGGCATCTGACTAGGGTTAGGGTTAAAGCCATAAAATAATAATCATCAACAATAAGTAAAATATTCCACTGTGAAAAAGCGACATTTGGTTTATGTACAGATTGCATAGTCAATCCCCCATTTTAAAAGTGTTATGGTGCCTTAGTATGGGCTCAGAGCAGTCTCATAATACACACGTGCACACAGAAGGATCCACACTTGTGTTGTTCAATGCACACAAATGTGCTCCGTTTCATATCCATGTAAATAAAATCCAAATACAGAAAAAAGTTTTACATATGTATTTTTGATCCTCACATATTTGTTTTCCATGTAAAACCCCTGCACCTGCAACACAACCCGCTTCCTGTGCACGGAGCGCTGTGCATTCGTGTGTGGGTTTTTGAGACTCCCCTGACGGTCAGCCGATTCGTACTTGTAATTGTTTCTATCTATAGCCAATCAGATGTCTCCTTCATTACATGAGCGCGCCCCCACATTTCTTGCGTTCATGACACTTCATGTACGCATTTTGCGCAGTCCGGTCAGCTCGCTAAACAGAGGGCGGGGCTTCAGGTGATCATGCAGAGCTGCGTCTCTCCGTCTGACTCAGCAGCTGATCTGATCTCTCTCTCGCGTCCGGTTACACTTCACTCGCGTTGATGTCCATATCGATCAGATCCAGCTCTCCTGATCGGCCTTTATAGAGAGCACAGATCAAACTATTAAGAGTGAATATTGGCCGATAATATTTGTATTTGCGTGCATTTCCTGTTCGGAAAGTGGTGCTGTACTGAGAGTGGAGGTGTCCTGAGATTAGCGCCTGCAGGCAGGCTTCATGGACCTGTCAGCTCCGGACTGCGCAAAATGTGTACATGAAGCGCTACGTCATGAACGCAAGAAATCTACCTTCGTGGGGGGCGCTCATGTGATTGGCTTAGAATTGAGGAGACATCTGATTGGCTATAGATAGAAAAAATTACAAGTACGAATCGGCTGACCGTCAGGGGAGTCTCAAAAACCCACACACGAATGCACAGCGCTCCGTGCACAGGAAGCGGGTTGTGTTGCAGGTGCAGGGGATTTACACGGAAAACTAATATGTGAGGATCAAAAATACATATGTAAAACTTTTTTCTGTATTTGGATTTTATTTACATGGATATGAAACGGAACACATTTGTGTGCATTGAACAACACAAGTGTGGATCCTTCTGTGTGCACGTGTGTATTATGAGACTGCTCTGAGCCCATACCTTAGTTGTGGTAGCTGCAATACAAATGTGACTCACACATCGTCATTTACATTTTGTTCGTATGAAGATTGATCAAAGAATATAAAACATGTACTTTTGACATCAGTTGTTGGTAGGTGTACTTTTGGAATATTTATGCTTTATGCAAGCTAACCATGTGTTTACTATAGCCACCTAAATGATCTATTCTTTCATAGGATTCAATGGGTTACCAGGCCCAGTAAATGAATAGGTTAGATCTTGAACAAAAACAAAAAGTGATTTATTTTCTCCCACTGCAGGGCAATCAGTGGCTCAGATGCTTGTCCGATTGACGTGCCTCAACTACAGCGGCAAAGACCACACTTTATTAGGCTATGCTTGATTAAACAAATACTCTTATGTTTGTGCTTGTTCTTCTTGAACCAGTTGCCATCACAATATAACCCTCTCACTGCTCTCTTGGTTGGTTAGACAAGGTGGGGCCTGTTGAGATGAATTCAATCATGTGCCCAGTCTATTGGAAAATACCTTATTTGAGACAGTCATGGGCACTTTGTTAGGACAGGGTGGGGACACTTTTGAGATTTAAAAAACACCACTGCATTAACCGCCCCCTGTAATAAAGACATATACTGTTTACATACAATACATACTGTATGCTTACAATACTTTTTTTGACAACTAGTGCAGTGACTATGCTACGCTGCTGCAAAGCGGGAGCAACAATTGCTATTTTATTCTATACTCAATTATTACTAATATTAAACGTGTCGCAGGTCCAAACTGCACCACAGGGGTAACCAGAAGTACACCCAGATGGTGTGAACAGTCCTCCAGATTTTACATGTTCTCTTGTGCTAATAAACCTTTCCCAAAGTGTACAATTCTTTGTGCACGGCATTTTCCGAAGATTTTTAAATAATTACCCTTATGCAAAGTGGTGGGGACAAAATTGTCCATTTCCAAAAGTGGTGGGTGTGGGGGAAACTTCTGTGTAGCAATGCAGGAGGAGTCACCGACTCAAAGGAGACACGGGGAGAGCTGGAGCTCTGATGTCAAACACTGAGGGTTTATTTAAGAGCTTCGGCCGGAGAATTCACAAAACAAGTCAAAGAGTCAGAGGTTCTGACTTCAGGGTGGAGTTGCCACGTAAATTCTGAAGAACTCAACCCCAGACCCGTGTGTTTAGCTAGTTCAGAGAGAATAATCAACATGCTGCATAACAAGATAGAATCACAACACCTCTATCAGCTGACGTCAACAGGCAGGAACATAGAATCATAACACCTCTATCAGCTGATCCAACAGGCAAGAACAGGGATACAGAACACTGAGAGCACAGCAGCCAAGGTTACAGGTGCCTGTGCTCAGTCAGGACAGTTTGAACTCAACTGGGTCAAAGTTATGGGCCTTGGAAAATATTTCCCCAACAGTGGGGACATGTCCCGAGCGTCCCCAGTTTAAATGACGCCTATGGAGACAGTTACTAAAAGGAAAAATAGCTTATTTGACTTCACAGAAAGATGCCATCCATACTGCCACCTTAAAAATAGGCCTTGCCACCCCAGCTGCCACCCCAGTTGGCAGCTTTGTTTTGAAAGAAAAGTTATGGCTCATCAGACATTTATTAGAGAAAGTCTCTAATGTCCAAGTGCAAATGAATGCAGCACACGACGCGAGTCTTGTAACCCCTCCCCCGGCCCTGGCGCGAGCGTGGAAATGTGATTGGCGGCGATTTCATTTGAATGGGACGGTGCAAAACGAGAAGCATTCGGACTCAAGTACACGGAAGGAATGAGGTATTTGCGGTCTACACTGACAGAGAAGAGACTGCCAAGTTTGGCTGTACTCAGCATTGAATCAAAACGCACTAAAGCTTTGGATCTTATTCAGTTTGTGAGGCGTTTTGCTGAACAAAATGGAAATCGCTGCATTCAGCTGTAATAGACATGTCAACTTGATGCTCTGCTCATGGATGAGCATACACAACTGTTAAGATGATGACCTTACGTGTGTAAATATATATTTTTCTTTGTGGGGGTCTGCCCCAAGCCGCAAACTCTGGGGAACAGCCGGGACGCCAATACGGAAGTGCCACACACTGCAGTTCATCTAGTGGCCAGTAGGAGCAGGCTGCAGAAGGGAGCAATTTCCATAGACCCCCATGTTAAAATGCCCAACTTTACAGCATAAATAAACATGTTTACATCATGGTTCAAAAAACCATATTCTCTGTATAGTTAGATTCCCCCTTCATGACTACTGTGTGGGGGGTGCATCTTTCCTCAACTCATCTGTTTAATTAATATTAAGCCTTAAATGTATGCATAAATTAGGGCGTGGTCACATTGAGTGACGGCTCTGTCAAGTGACTGCTGCTGCTAGCTTCTTGTCTCTCTGCTTCCTGCTCCGTGAAGCTAGCTACAGGGACTCTGCCTGCTCAGCTCATCCAGGGAACACAACTTGAAGCCAGCCGTGGTTGTTTGTTCTTCATGCTTATATATCGGACTATTGTGACTCGCTCTGCGGTTGAAACAGACGGTGCATGAATGCGGTTTTTGCGGTAAGTGAAATTCGAGTACTTATTGATGTGTTTATGATTTGAATCAGCTACGTAATGAATGTTAAGGCTTGGGTTAGCGTGTAAGTGAGTGGTAGCTACATCGGTGCTAACGATGCTAATCGTAGCCTCCAAGTTTTTTAACTTATCATAGACTGTAGATATAAAGGTTAAAACGAAATAGACAAGTGTTAAGCGTTAAGTGGGATAATACTGTATAACAAACGGCTTCTGTTTGAGGTTGATAAAATAAGGTCATCCTTGTAACTTAGAGAGATATTTTATTATGTAGGTAGGAACTGTATGCATCGCTAAGGTTAATTTAAATTGGCTATGCTCAAGTATGTAGACAAGCTAATGTCGAAGTAGTGTATGTGAAATCAACATCACAATAAGATGTGCGTATATTACAATTATTAATGTCATATTTCAAGATGATTACTTAGATATTACAATATGGTTGGTTGAGCTGGAGTTCATTATTGAGCTTACACGTTAACGTCACAGTCATCTGAAGAACGAACCCAAACCTTGTTGTTTTTATTAATTGCATTACCAAATGGGTATCAAATAAACAGTAAGCATTGGTAACACAACTTCCAAAGTTACAGTACAATAAAAAGGACCCTGACTCGGACAATACACAATCCAACATGTTCAACAAAAGAGAATCAGTTATATTGTTTGTACACATGGTACTTTACATATATATCTGTTTGTTTAAGGTGTCCAGGTGATGCAGACAGGCTGGACCAGAGAGTGAGAGACAGAACTGGACTCCTCACAGCAGTGAACTTCAGCACAGGTACAAAGACTCTTTTTTTCATACTGTACAAAGAATCAAGAAAGATATTGATTTAAATGAATGAAGTATTGACTTGAATACACTGATATACATTCCATTAAACAATACCAAATACTAGACCACCTACACATCAGTGAAGTTGAGGGTTTTTCCATGCAAAAAGTTACATTTAGATATTTAGCAATATGACTTTGTCAGCTTTCTCTTTCTCTGCAGCTCTCTGGACACCATGCTGTCTCAATCCGTCCATCACACGGAGGTTTCTCCCTGAAGTCTCTGCAGCTCTCTGGACACCACGCTGTCTCAATCCGTCCATCACACGGAGGTTTCTCCCTGAAGTCTCTGCAGCTCTCTGGACATCACGCTGTCTCAATCCGTCCATCACACGGAGGTTTCTCCCTGAAGTCTCTGCAGCTCTCTGGAAACCACCATGTCTCAATCCGTCCATCACACGGAGGTTTCTCCCTGAAGTCTCTGCAGCTCTCTGGACACCACCCTGTCTCAATCCGTCCATCACACGGAGATTTCTCCCTGAAGTCTCTGCAGCTCTCTGGAAACCACCATGTCTCAATCCGTCCATCACACGGAGGTTTCTCCCTGAAGTCTCTGCAGCTCTCTGGACACCACCCTGTCTCAATCCGTCCATCACACGGAGATTTCTCCCTGAAGTCTCTGCAGCTCTCTGGACATCACGCTGTCTCAATCCGTCCATCACACGGAGGTTTCTCCCTGAAGTCTCTGCAGCTCTCTGGAAACCACCATGTCTCAATCCGTCCATCACACGGAGGTTTCTCCCTGAAGTCTCAGCAGCTCTCTGGACACCACGCTGTCTCAATCCGTCCATCACACGGAGGTTTCTCCCTGAAGTCTCTGCTGCTCTCTGGACACCATGCTGTCTCAATCCGCCATCACACGGAGGTTTCTCCCTGAAATCTCAGCAGCTCTCTGGACACCATGCTGTCTCAATCCGTCCACACTGAATATGAGAGGGGGAAAATGAAAATAATAAATGCTTTGGACAATAAGAAACATAAAGTTGACTGTTGAGTTGCTCAGTTTTTTTAGATTGTCAATACTATTACTGTATAACTAATATCTCAGGTTAAGAGGCACCTTAAAATAAAGATTGGTCTTTAAATAAATGTTGTCTTTTGAATTGTTTGTCTAAAGTCAAGGATCTAGAACTGGTACTTAGCTTTAATGATACAGTCTGGTTATTATGCTGTTTGGAGGAGGCCTCACAGGTAAGAGCACTAACTAGCTACCATCACATGTACCTTAGCTTGACTTAAATGTATTAAACGTGTAATTAAGTGATATCAAAATATAAATAACTAATGTCATGCAAACATATTAATATTTGCTTGATTCCAGTGTTGAATTTAGCACAATTGCATACAAACGTTAAGGGGTTTTAAGATTCTGAAGTATTATGCTAAAAACTCAATAACTTAGATTATTATTTATAGTTTTGCTGAATAGTTTCATGTCCGCTTACCTTAGAAACGTAAAATGCCACGGCAGTGTGCAGATGGGGAGCATGTTAGCTTAGCTTGGTAGCTTCAGCTAGCTCTGGAACTTCCAGCTCGGTGGCAGCTCAGACGTCAGAGTTGAACTCTGACGTCACTGTCGAGCCGTTAGTGGCCGACTCCGCCTACTAAGGGCTTCTCGGCAAGTCTGCAGAATCCTATGGGTGACGTCACGGACCCTACGTCGATTTATATACAGTCTATGGTCTGCCCCCAAAAAACAGTTTTAAGTCCTGAGAAAGTAAAATAAGACGGTGTGTAAAACTTCACTGCCCAGCCAAAAGAAAGTAACCACTTTGATTTAACTAGGCCAGTAGGTAAGGGCTTTCCACTGGATCATAACTGCAGCGATGTTTATGTTTTATCTGAATACACATTTAACCCTAACTGATGCAGTTAGTCACTTCTTTAATGTTTGTTCTTTCTGGTGTAAAGTCAAGGTTGTAACTGTTGGCAATGAAGTTGTGGGGCGCTGAACTGTTCTTTTGAATCTTTTGAGTTTTGATACATGATATAATTACTTTGAAGGAGGGTGAGCAAGCATCTTGAGGAACATTCATCAATAACTAGAAAATATAGTTTATTTAATAATAACACTGAATATGTGAATCATAACAGTGATTGACAGCTGATAGGAATAATATGATAGTTAATATTATCATATTAATTCAGACAAACATCGATAAGACAGTTAATTAATGTACTTATTGCAGCAGTCTGCATAGATTTGGTTCCCCTGCTGGTCTAAGAGTGAGACAAACTCATTCAGTTATTCTTCATTTAAAATTCATTAAATTAAGTCTGCCACCTTATATATCTCTATTTAAGGCTTTACTGATGTGCCACAATAATGTCACCTATGTTATTGAGTTAAAATATTAATATTGTGGCTTTCCAAGTTAACATTGATTGATATGACTAAGATTAAATCAGCATCTATTTCTGCCAGGGGATGCCACCCCTCAAAATCTCCTGCCACCCTCTTGCTACCCCATGAATATTTTTCTAGATCCGCCCCTGCATCCACAAACTGAGCCACAATGCTAACCTCCATGAAAAACACCAAACAGAGAGGTTATACATTGCTTGTGAAAAAAAGAAAAGGACATCTTTACCACAGAGACACATATGCTTCCACTCCTCACCTATTGATCCATGCACTGGAGGATGAACACTTGATGGATGATGAGGGGGGGAGGTGGGGGGGATAACCTGCCTGTGACATTTTACAACATCCATCCAATCATGGCTTCTCTGCCGTCAGCAGAACTGGAGAGTGTTGTCATCATGAATGCAGCATGATGTGGCTTACTCATGCACGGTAACACTGGATAGTTCACCCAGTCTAAAAATAAATCAGAGGATATCATATTTGAGTATCCACTACATGAATATGGCTCTTCCAGTTTAGACACAGCAATCCATTATTGGGAACAAAAAGTAAAAAACTAGTTCGGAAAGTAAATGTATTTCATATCAATCTAACCATAATGAAAGTAAGCAGAGGTGGAATTACATTTACACAAGTACTGTACTTAAGTACAATTTTACTTACTCGAATGTTTCTATTTTATGCTACTTTATACTCTACTACATTTATTAAACAGCTTTAGTTACTTTTAACAAATGCATCTCTCAACATTAACCTAGTGGACTAACTCTTTAAGTCACAAAAGAGTCAAATTATTTAAATATTTTACAAAAATTCAATCAGAACTTTGTTTGTAAAATGCTGCTTGATGCACCAATATTATCTAGAAATGTCACATATATTAATATTATATACACACATTAGGCCATTTCACTGCACAATGATTACTTTTACTTTTTATATTTGTAAGTACATTTTGCTGATAATACTCTTACTTAAGTAAGATTTTGAATGCAGGACTTTTACTTGTAATTAAAGGTGGGGTAGGTAATTTCAGAGAAACCAGCTTGAGTGCGCTAGAATTTGAAAATACACAACCGGAAAAAATCTGCCCCTTCCTCACAGAGCCCCTCCTCCAACACACGAACGGACACATGACCAATGAGGGCACGAGATAAGTGTGTGCACAGATGGAAGGCTGACAGGCAGGTAGCCCATCCAGTTACTTACAGTTAGATGATTGGTCGTGCTGTTTACAGCACCACGGCTTCCACAGATGAAATGTTTATGGATTTGTTGTCAAAGCACTTCAGATATTCATTGCTATCGGGATGTTAAGAGCATTCCATGGAATATAACAACAAGTGTATCTCGAGCCGGTTTCTCAAACTTACCTACCCCACCTTTAAGTATTTTGACAAAATGTATTGGTACTTTTACTCAAGTAAACATCTGAATACTTCTCCCACCACTGATTATCTGTCCATGGGATCAATGTGAGGACATAAAAAGGGGATCATTAAATCCTATGTCTTTTGATTAGATAACATCTAGAGGAAAGTACGTAACATTTCTTCTGTTTCACAGGCACAATGGGTCCCTGGCCAACGGGGACAAGGGCCGCAGAAGAAGTCGCCTGGCCCTCTATAAGAGACCCAAAGCTAATGGGGTCAAACCTGACGTCATCCACAATGTCTCCACGCCGCTGGTGTCCAAGGTGAAGGATCACAGCTTTATCATTAAAGTTAAGGTGCTCATTCAAACTGAGGAGGAGGTTTCCCTGGGCCAGGATGAAAGAAAACTGATGTTATTTTCAGGGACAGAAGAATTTGTGATTGTACTGAAGTAACGTAGAGCTGTTTCTTTTTCATTCCTGCTGGATGCCAGCCCTCGATTTTAGTCAATGTAGAGTGCCTATTCCCTCTGTAATAGCAACATACGAATGTAAACACATTATTTAGAGCTCCTCTTGGGTCACATGGTAGAAAAAAAGCCTTGATTTGTTAATCCATGATATGGGATTGGATATGGCACTCAAGGATTGTGAATCAAACTGCATAGTTTACAAATCCATGCGCGCGGAATACTTACATTAGTTGACTTATGGAGTAATTATTCAAATATGTTGGTGTTGGTACTTCTACCAAACTAACTTCTTCTGAGAACTGACACATTCTGGGACATCAACCAATGTTATTGAACAAACATATAAATAAATGAATATAACAGCACTTTGACTGTGTGCTAAAACTATTATTATATTGACTCCTAAATCAATAGATGAGAGCAGCGCTACGTCACCCCGCCCTTTTTACGGTGAAAACAAAGAATCTGCACCAAGCAGACATTTGTTTTTTTATCATGCCTCAAAGATGTTGTGTATTACACGTCAAACAACAACAAGATCCAAAGTTACGACTTTCTTTAATGTAACTTAGACAAAAGGTAAAAGTAAAGGTCCATAAAGAATGGTCTCTCAAGTTTTACAAGCCAAGGAAATCCCAGTGCTGCCCCCTCCCCATTCTAAGAGGACATTGAATATTGATTTCACCATAATGATGCTGTTCTATACACTTCGGGTCAGACCGGGGAAACCTCAGAACCTGGATTTACCGGCAATCAAATGACAGCAAACGTCTCACCCAAAAGGAGACGGCCATGACGCAGAGGGAACCCAGATGGGCTGCTCTCATGTATATACTGTATAACATAGAATACAAATATATAGTAATAATATGGGCAATATACACTTCAAAATCACTACACTGCATGATTGGATAAAACTCCCAGTAGGCATATTACAGTGCATATAATAGATCAGCCACTATTCAGCGCCACAGGCCCATAATAGGTTCCCCTAAGAAACGTTATAGTGACACAACAGCAGGTACAAGGATACAAAGTGCAGTGTGTTCATATCAGATTAGTACCGTAAATAGACAATGGGCTGTCATCAAATATAATAAAGACTCTGTAGCGGGAAAGAAACTACACACCAATAGAAAGAGAGCAAAGTGACTGAAAGATTCCGCACAAACCCCCCCATTGACATTACTTGTATTGCACTAACCCAGGAAGACACACACAGGAGTCCTGCAGGAGCATCAGCTTCCAATGATAAGTGCTGCTGCTACTGTCCATACTGATCTCTCTCCATCATGACAATACATCACTTATACAACGATATGAGTCATTTTAATTAGATCTGGGGCTGTCCCTGTGGAACAGGAAGTGTCCTCTGGGTAGATTCTGCGGGGGGGGGGGGGCAGACCTTCAGCTCTCCTTGTCATGTGACCAGGATGATGTGTTTTCCATTGGCAGGCGCTCAGCAACAAAAGCCAGCACAGCATCTCCTACACACTGTCCCGGAGCCACTCTGTCATCGTGGAGTACACACATGACACCAACACAGACATGTTCCAGGTGAGTGTCACACACACACACACACACACACACACACACACACACACACACACACACACACACACACACACACATGTGTGCTCAGAAAAGTCTCATAATACACGCATGCACACAGAAGGATCCACACTTGTGCTTTCCAAAGCACACACATGTGTTCCGTTTCATATCCGTGTAAATAAAATCCAAATACAGGAAAAAGTTTTACATATGTATTTTTGATCCTCACATATTAGTTTTCCGTTTAAAACGTAACGCTTCATGTACGCATTGCGCAGTCCGGACCTGTCAGCTCCATGGACCTGTCAGCTCCATGGAGCTGACAGGTCCATGGAGCCTGCAGGCGCTAATCTCAGGACCGAAGGACCGTAGTATAGTCGACTTTATTTCTTTATTTCTTCTTCGACTTTCTTACGGTACTATTATTCAAAGATAAATAAGGTGTGTGTTATAAGAGGTTTCAGCTCCGATTATGAAATCAAAGAGGCTTAATGTTTTAGATGATATGATTTCACTATAGCTATGTGGACGGTGTCAATGTCCAATGTTGACTAAATTAATCAATAGCGGGTGTAACAAAAATACAAGATGTTTTTATTTATACATATATTAATAATAATAATAATAATATAAAATATTTTATTTGCGTGCATTACCTGTTTGGAAAGTGGCGCTGTACTGAGAGTGCCGATTTTATTTTGTAATATAATAGTTGTAATAATGTTGACAGTTCACTGTCTAGCACCCACGGGAAGTGGCGCTGTAGCTTAATAATATAAAGGCTTTTATTTGCGTGCATTTCCTGTTCGGAAAGTGGCGCTGTACTGAGAGTGGAGGTGTCCTGAGATTAGCGCCTGCAGGCAGGCTCCATGGAGCTGTCGGCTCCATGGAGCTGTCAGGTCCGGACTGCGCAAAATGTGTATATGAAGCGCTACGTTTTAAACAGAAAACAAATATGTGAGGATCAAAAATACATATGTAAAACTTTTTTCTGTATTTGGATTTTATTTACACACACACACACACACACACACACACACACACACACACACACACACACACACACACACACACACACACACACACACACACACACATTTGGGTATGCCTACAAACCTACACACTGTGAAATAAGACTACCAAGTCACATCCCACGTGTTAAAAACAACATTTGCAATGGTGTGACATATTCTTTTCACAAGCCAATCAGCGCATGGGCTTTTGAGGAGGGCCTTAAAGAGACAGGTGCTAAAACAGAGTGTTTTAGACAGAGTGCAGTCAGACAGACAGTATTAGAAATGCAAAGTGTTTTTGAACGTTAAAGCATGTACACATGTTCTAGTAGACCCCATAAATACACATATGAGCCTGAGAAAGAGCACGATGTGTCCCCTTTAATGGAAGTGGACTGTGCTACAGGTGTGGGTTCAGAAGCTCTGTGGACATGTGTAACCAGAGGTGCTGGGTAAAGTTGTTTACTATAGGGAAAGCTAATTGTGGCCAATATACACATTTAACTTAGCACTATTGGAAATGTGAGAAAAGGGAAAGAACAAAATTAAACAAAAGGTAGTCAGGTGATATCAATCATTTGTTGTATTTCAGTATTGTTTTATTTTCTTTCTGCTCAGATCAGCACAGATTTGTATTTTGGTGGCAGGATGTGGCAGAAACACAAATGATATTTCCCTTTTGCTTATATTGCCACTGGGGCATTCGGCCTTGGCGGCGTTCTGCCCTTCGAGCTTCATTTCATTAAAACAAATCAATGTGCTCGCTTAACGTAGGAATAGCCAAACCTCCTTAACCTGACATTGAATGCATCAATAATCTGTGCTGCACTTTTTATATGAAGCAGGTTTAAGGATGATGTTCATCCACAGACATTTGATGAATTCATGTATCTGTATAATGAGCTTTTAGAGAGCTGTGTTTACCCGTCTTATAGGCTAGCAGTATTATTACCCCAGACCTGTTCCTAACACACTGCCATGAGATTAATATCCATATCTCTGTGTTTGGAAAAGAGGGAATAAGGTCTATATTGACCTATTCTTTTATAGCGGCTTTATAATTATTTCTTAAATGGTATCTAGTGTGTTTTATAGGTTTTTGTAGAGTTTCTCTCAAACACACTTTACTTTGTTTAGTTCCATTACATAATGACATCACCATGTAACACTCAAGCTACTATTGGCTAGCGCTCCAACACATCGTACGTGATGTGAGGCTAAGGGACATCTATAAGCAGGTTGACCAATCACAACAGATCCGGCCGCTAACCAATCAGAGCAGACTGGGCTCTGGTTTCAGACAGAGGGTGAAAAGAGGGGCTGCAGCAGTATGAGAACAATAAAGAGCTTTAGAACATTAAAGTATGGAGACATGTCCCAGTAGAGACACTACACACTGATATACACCTGAACATCAGCAGGAGAGGACTCTTTAAAGTAGACACACTACATACTGATATACACCTGAACATCAGCAGGAGAGGACTCTTTAAAGTAGACACACTACATACTGATATACACCTGAACATCAGCAGGAGAGGACTCTTTAAAGTAGAGACACTACATACTGATATACACCTGAACATCAGCAGGAGAGGACTCTTTAAAGTAGAGACACTACATACTGATATACACCTGAACATCAGCAGGAGAGGACTCTTTAAAGTAGAGACACTACATACTGATATACACCTGAATATCAGCAGGAGAGGACTCTTTAAAGTAGAGACACTACATACTGATATACACCTGAACATCAGCAGGAGAGGACTCTTTAAAGTAGAGACACTACATACTGATATACACCTGAACATCAGCAGGAGAGGACTCTTTAAAGTAGAGACACTACATACTGATATACACCTGAACATCAGCAGGAGAGGACTCTTTAAAGTAGAGACACTACATACTGATATACACCTGAATATCAGCAGGAGAGGACTCTTTAAAGTAGAGACACTACATACTGATATACACCTGAACAACAGCAGGAGAGGACTCTTTCAAGTAGAGACACTACATACTGATATACACCTGAACATCAGCAGGAGAGGACTCTTTAAAGTAGAGACACTACACACTGATATACACCTGAACATCAGCAGGAGAGGACTCTTTAAAGTAGAGACACTACATACTGATATACACCTGAACATCAGCAGGAGAGGACTCTTTAAAGTAGAGACACTACATACTGATATACACCTGAACATCAGCAGGAGAGGACTCTTTAAAGTAGAGACACTACACACTGATATACACCTGAACATCAGCAGGAGAGGACTCTTTAAAGTAGAGGACACTACATACTGATATACACCTGAACATCAGCAGGAGAGGACTCTTTAAAGTAGAGACACTACATACTGATATACACCTGAACATCAGCAGGAGAGGACTCTTTAAAGTAGAGACACTACATACTGATATACACCTGAACAACAGCAGGAGAGGACTCTTTAAAGTAGAGACACTACATACTGATATACACCTGAACATCAGCAGGAGAGGACTCTTTAAAGTAGAGACACTACATACTGATATTCACCTGAATATCAGCAGGAGAGGACTCTTTAAAGTAGAGACACTACATACTGATATTCACCTGAATATCAGCAGGAGAGGACTCTTTAAAGTAGAGACACTACACACTGATATACACTTGAACATCAGCAGGAGAGGACTCTTTAAAGTAGAGACACTACATACTGAATATACACCTGAACACAGCAGGAGAGGACTCTTTAAAGTAGAGACACTACATACTGATATACACCTGAACATCAGCAGGAGAGGACTCTTTAAAGTAGAGACACTACACACTGATATACACTTGAACATCAGCAGGAGAGGACTCTTTAAAGTAGAGACACTACATACTGATATACACCTGAACATCAGCAGGAGAGGACTCTTTAAAGTAGAGACACTACGTACTGATATACACCTGAACATCAGCAGGAGAGCACTCTTTAAAGTAGAGACACTACACACTGATATACACCTGAACATCAGCAGGAGAGCACTCTTTAAAGTAGAGACACTACATACTGATATACACCTGAACATCAGCAGGAGAGCACTCTTTAAAGTAGAGACACTACGTACTGATATACACCTGAACATCAGCAGGAGAGGACTCTTTAAAGTAGAGACACTACATACTGATATACACCTGAACATCAGCAGGAGAGCACTCTTTAAAGTAGAGACACTACGTACTGATATACACCTGAACATCAGCAGGAGAGGACTCTTTAAAGTAGAGACACTACATACTGATATACACCTGAACATCAGCAGGAGAGGACTCTTTAAAGTAGAGACACTACATACTGATATACACCTGAACATCAGCAGGAGAGGACTCTTTAAAGTAGAGACACTACGTACTGATATACACCTGAACATCAGCAGGAGAGGACTCTTTAAAGTAGAGACACTACGTACTGATATACACCTGAACATCAGCAGGAGAGGACTCTTTAAAGTAGAGACACTACGTACTGATATACACCTGAATGAGCATAAAAGGGCACTTTTGAAGGTGTCAGATTGTAATATGAAGTTGTGTAGTACGCTGTCAGCCCTGTAGACTCATACAACAGTAGAGCATTGAGGGCATAAGGAATGAAGAGGCAGCGTGAGAACAGGCAGAAGGAGGGAGGACCAGAGTCTGAGGAGATAAAGCCTGCAGGAGGAGATAAGTCAGACCCGTCACAGTTGTTTCCAAAAACCTTCTGTCTTCATTGAGGAGATCTATACAAAGACTCCAGCAGACACAATCAACAGGCTCCACTTCAATCCATACCGTCTCACTCTCACTCTGCTGCGGTTCACCTAGTGTGCTTCACATGAGTATCATACATATCAAAATAGCAATTAATAAATACATTACACAAAAATAGAAATGACCTAAAACCCGCCGCTGCGTCTTATTTTCTTTAGTCCAGCACGAAGGTCTGTTTGATCCGTCAGCTTTTCGCATGATACTGTAGCATTGTGCTCAGTGTAGCTATTAATGGGATCTTCGCTGAAGGTGCTTTCAGGCGGCGTGCGGAGGATGCAGCTTTCGGCGTGTATGACTGTTTTTGGGGCCGCTGACCCCCACAGCCACACAGCTGCTGAGGGCTGAAAACAATGGGGGCGGGAGCAGCACCCACTCACTGTCTGGAGGCACCTTAAAGGACACAACAAATGCAAATCAGATTGATAAACATCCAATACAGTTTACAGAGCAACTTCCTGCTTCAGATTTAAGCCACTGTACTTACGGTCATTGGGGGTTTCTAGTGCAGCTGTTTTGGCTAAACTGTTGTTTGTCCAACTCAGCTGACAGAACTAATTGCCAGTGCAATGAAACCGAAACGCTTTTCAGTCTAGGTTTAATGAAGTGAAATAAGTTGAGGTTTTAGGTGTACCTGTTCATACCTGTCATACTTTACAACTATTGGAAGAGTTGAGGGGCCAACGTATCGCATCACAGTCAACTTTTGAATCACTAACCCTTTAAGCCCAAACCACATTTGAAATCCACTTCAACAGAAAGCCAAATGAGTTTATGTGGGAAACACTGTGACACAATGGCGCATGAAAGAAGCTCAAGTACTGTACTTGAGAAAAAACTGAAGTACTTGTACTTTACTAGTACTTTGCAGTTTTAGGTTAATACAAAATATAAATTCTTACATCCTGCAACCGTTTCCCAGCAATCAGGACACGGAGTTAATAAAAAAGTTGATTCCTTTCCCTGTTTTCAATTTTATTACCCCGGATACAGGCTTATAAAAAAAAATATTCAATCAATTATATATATAAATATACATATATCATTTATTATGATTTATATATATAAAAAAAACTCTGGCCCCCGAAAGTGTCTCTTGGATTAATTGTGTCCCTTGGTCAAATGTAGTTGGTGACCTCTGCATTCTAGGCTAACCGACCCAGTAGTGTATGAAGCCATTCAAATCAACCCCATCTTCACCATGTCATTGAAGTGATGAACACATGAAGTGATGAACACATAGCATATCATTGAAGTGATGAACACATGAAGTGATGAACACATGAAGTGATGAACACATAGCATATCATTGAAGTGATGAACACATGAAGTGATGAACACATGAAGTGATGAACACATAGCATATCATTGAAGTGATGAACACATGAAGTGATGAACACATAGCATATCATTGAAGTGATGAACACATAGCATATCATTGAAGTGATGAACACATGAAGTGATGAACACATAGCATATCATTGAAGTGATGAACACATGAAGTGATGAACACATGAAGTGATGAACACATAGCATGTCATTGAAGGGATGAACACATGAAGTGATGAACACATAGCATGTCATTGAAGTGATGAACACATAGCATATCGTTGAAGTGATGAACACATGAAGTGATGAACACATGAAGTGATGAACACATAGCATATCATTGAAGTGATGAACACATGAAGTGATGAACACATGAAGTGATGAACACATGAAGTGATGAACACATAGCATATCATTGAAGGGATGAACACATGAAGTGATGAACACATAGCATGTCATTGAAGTGATGAACACATAGCATATCGTTGAAGTGATGAACACATGAAGTGATGAACACATGAAGTGATGAACACATAGCATATCATTGAAGTGATGAACACATGAAGTGATGAACACATGAAGTGATGAACACATGAAGTGATGAACACATAGCATATCATTGAAGTGATGAACACATGAAGTGATGAACACATGAAGTGATGAACACATGAAGTGATGAACACATAGCATGTCATTGAAGTGATGAACACATGAAGTGATGAACACATAGCATGTCATTGAAGTGATGAACACATAGCATATCGTTGAAGTGATGAACACATGACGTGATGAACACATGAAGTGATGAACACATAGCATATCGTTGAAGTGATGAACACATGAAGTGATGAACACATGAAGTGATGAACACATAGCATATCATTGAAGTGATGAACACATGAAGTGATGAACACATGAAGTGATGAACACATGAAGTGATGAACACATAGCATATCATTGAAGTGATGAACACATGAAGTGATGAACACATGAAGTGATGAACACATAGCATATCATTGAAGTGATGAACACATGAAGTGATGAACACATGAAGTGATGAACACATGAAGTGATGAACACATAGCATATCGTTGAAGTGATGAACACATGAAGTGATGAACACATAGCATGTCATTGAAGGGATGAACACATGAAGTGATGAACACATAGCATGTCATTGAAGTGATGAACACATAGCATATCGTTGAAGTGATGAACACATGAAGTGATGAACACATGAAGTGATGAACACATAGCATATCATTGAAGTGATGAACACATGAAGTGATGAACACATAGCATATCATTGAAGGGATGAACACATGAAGTGATGAACACATAGCATGTCATTGAAGTGATGAACACATAGCATATCGTTGAAGTGATGAACACATGAAGTGATGAACACATGAAGTGATGAACACATAGCATATCATTGAAGTGATGAACACATGAAGTGATGAACACATGAAGTGATGAACACATGAAGTGATGAACACATAGCATATCATTGAAGTGATGAACACATGAAGTGATGAACACATGAAGTGATGAACACATGAAGTGATGAACACATAGCATGTCATTGAAGTGATGAACACATAGCATATCGTTGAAGTGATGAACACATGAAGTGATGAACACATGAAGTGATGAACACATAGCATATCATTGAAGTGATGAACACATGAAGTGATGAACACATGAAGTGATGAACACATAGCATATCGTTGAAGTGATGAACACATGAAGTGATGAACACATAGCATGTCATTGAAGTGATGAACACATGAAGTGATGAACACATAGCATGTCATTGAAGTGATGAACACATGAATGCAACAATAATTATAATCAAATAATGACGAAATATATCTGGTGTTTAAATGTGCAATTGTGCAGAGTACTTTTACTTTTGGTACTTTAAGTATATTTTGACACTAACACACTTTTACTTTTAACTAAGTACAAATCTGAATTTAGGACTTTTAATTGCAACAGAATATTTGTACACTGTAGTATTGCTACTTTTACTCAAAGGGGACTATTTAAATCTGGCCAGTTGGTGTTATTGCTGCCAGATTTGCCCCCCCCCACCCCCCACCCCCCAAAATCACACTGACGTTAGTAATTCCCCTGGAGTTTACACAAACAAAAGCACTTGACTCTGAGCCTATCAGGAGGAAGATGAAGTCAATCATCTGGAACAGGTTGTGGGTAAAGTGCTTAGAGGAGGAACATCTACTTGTGGCCCATTAAAGAGAGGAACTCCTGAAGTAACCCTTTGCTGTCCATCTGTAACTGTTTCCTGACAATGACCCCTCTCTCTGGCCCCTCAGATCGGCCGGTCCACAGAGAGCATGATCGACTTCGTGGTGACGGACACGGCGGGGAGCAGCAGCGGTCAGGGCGGGGGTGCAGCGGGGGAGGGGGGGGGGGAGGCCAGTCGGCGCAGAGCACCATCTCCCGCTACGCCTGCCGCATCATGTGTGAGCGCAGCGCCCCCTACACCGCCCGCATCTACGCCGCCGGCTTCGACTCCTCCAAGAACATCTTCCTGGGGGTGAGTGTTCTCCCTACACAGGGACCGGTTACCACGGCAACTAGCAGACAGTGTGGGTGACTTCAGGGACAGGGCTTTGCCTCCCACGGGTGACATCATAGCTGTAAAGATGGGTGTCAGTGCATGTGACCTGGAGAGGAGGGAGCAGAGTGTGTGTGGCTCTAATGTAACTGCCTGTCAGTGAATGCAGCATATGAGTACACGCAGTACACTGTATGAGTACACGCAGTACACTGTATGAGTACACGCAGTACACTGTTTGCTACTCGATTTCATTCTTTCCCAATAATTAAGACCCAATCATTCAGTTTCTTTTTTATAACTTTCCTATTTTGTTGGAAATCAGAATCCGATGTATTTATTTGTTACCAGTATGTTTTCACATACAGGTTATTTGCTTAGATGTTTGACATCAACACAGTCAGGGGAAATGCAATACATAAGCATGTACAGAAATGAAGAAACATCAAATAGCAGAACTTCTAAAACGCATACAATAGAACATGTACAATATTTCTGATTCAAAAAAGCATACAGACATATAATCCCAAAGATGTGCATTAATGTAACATATATAAACGGTCATGATGTTAATATGTAACGTGACGTGTTAATAGGGGGTGTAAGTGTCCATGTCAGTGGGCCCGGGTCTAATCGGATATGATAATAATATACTGATATATTATTAGACATTAGATATTGAGATCTGGAAATGATTCCAACCTGCTCTATTTTGACTGATAGCTGCGCTCAGCTGTTACTTTAGAAAGTAACATCATAATAACCAGTTACTGTGAGAACAGTTGTGCCAGTAAGACTTACTGTCACAAGCACAAAGAAAGCTCCAAATAGCTTTACCCTCAAATAGGAAGCACTGGTTATCTCCATGGATGCAGCACAGTCATGCTCCATCAAGCCGACTCAGCAGTCTCCCCTCCATCTTGCTGATCTCAGTTCAGTGGAGCTGTCTGGAGCCTGAGGCCGCCTGGGGAAGATTTGCAATTGTTTTCCATCAGAGAGAAGGGTATGCTCGCTGCTAATGCGCTGCTAAGCTTGTTAGTAAAACAATTAAGTACCAAGGTAGGGTCCCCTGAAGCCCCCCAACAGAGGTCCATGCTAAATGCATTTAGCTCCTCCATGCTTTAATGTTCTAAAGCTCTTTATTGTTCTCATACACCTCTTTTCACCCTCTGTCTGAAACCAGAGCCCAGTCTGCTCTGATTGGTTAGCTGGCCGGCTCTGTTGTGACTGGTCAACTGCTTAGACATGTCCCGCCCCTTAGCCTATCACGTACAATGTGTTGAAGCAAGTAATATGGTCTTTGTTTACATTAGCAAGCAGCGCTAACACTCAGAGCTAACCTGTACTGGAGAGAGCATGTGTAAAGAAGCCATCAAAGGAAGTCACCTTGTGGAGCATGTGAGCTCCATCCTGTTTCAGAGAGAATGCTTCAAGTGGTTTTGAACATGAGATGGCGTTTCATCACGGCAGCATTTAGCTGAGTTTCTGCTTCTCTCTGTGCAACTCTGCTGCATGTGTGCTCCACAGGGGGCGTGGCCCCGCAGCTACTGACACAGAATAAGCACTTCTCTAACAGGGCTGAAATAGAGGGATATTTCACCCATTCACGCTACAATGGGTGGTCTGTTTAGTATTTTGAGCAAAACACTTCATAGACATGTGTTTTATATCTCTGAGACCTATAATCTAACAATAGTATAATAGGAGAGCTTTAACATTTGTTTACGAGCTGACCCCTGGCCATCATTTTACAAAAGTGGCCCCGGTCCAAACAATGCCTGAGCTACAGGCTTATCACAAAAGCAATAATAGCCCTTTCTCATGACATCATCCCATGAAAGACTTCTCAGGACCCCCAACAACTAGGCCAGCGAGCAGCCAGCACTCCACACACACACACACACACACACACACACACACACACACACACACACACACACACACACACGTCACCACGCAGGCTAGCTCCGGCAGCCATCAGGACTACAATCACACCGACATGATAAACAGTTATTGTCTTTTTGTTACAGCCAGGCTCCGTGGTTCATCTCTGTTGACGGGTGTGATGCAGGTTCAACTGTTGATACTTTAATGTATGACTAAGTATGAGAAGACCTTATCACCATGTCATCGGATTATAGCGGGCATGTTTTCAGGATTAGCCACTAAATATATTTACAAAATGTGATAAATAGCTGCTTTATATTTCTGACCGTCAAAGAGTGTCTTCTTTAGTATTATTATGAAAGACAAATCTCATCGCAGTTTGAGTTTCCTGCACTGAAAACTGTAACATTGACTTTAATTAAATATATGATGTCAACAGATTACACATAACTGTATCAGGGGAATTGAGAGCAGTAATATTAAGTTGAATCTAATATGTTTTATTTTAAATAAAAAATGTTGCTTTCAACTTAGCTAATACAGTTATGTGAAATGTGTTGACTTTATACATTTTTTAAAGTCAACGTTTCAGTGTCCTCAGTGTGCGTGGGACCCTTCCCCTAACGCCTCACTATATTTCAGTGAAACCCTTCTTTCCTCCAGAGCAGCCTAACATAAATGTTTGCAGAGCTGACTCGCTGCTTTTTATAACTGCCTTGGCCCTTCTTTTTTGAATACAGCTACACACGGCAGAAATGTGCTGTATCATTCCATCTGAGCTCATGTGTGTTCATAATACCTCCTCTCCCAGGGTTCATCCTGAGCGCGGGTGCATTAGTCAGTACAGTAGTCATTCTGTACCGAGCTAAATATAGCAGCAGAGAAAAGCAACGCTAGCTGTTCCTCCAGCCCGCCACCTCGGACACCCCCCTCCTCCATCCTGCCTCCGCCTCATATTCCACGTGTTGACTTGTCTCTCAGGAACGGGCGGCCAAATGGAGGACGTCGGACGGCTTGATGGACGGCCTGACCACCAACGGGGTTCTGGTGATGCACCCGGCGGGGGAGTTTGTGTCTGAGCCGGCTCCGGGCGTCTGGAGGGAAATCTCAGTCTGTGGAAACGTCTTCGCCCTGAGGGAGACTCGCTCAGCGCAGCAGAGGGGGAAACTGGTGAGATGAAGGGCATGATGGGAAAATGATACGTTTGCTTTGATACGGGTTACTGAACTTGGTGTACTTCAGGGATCTCTACAGAAACGGGTTGATTCATCACCCTGGTGTTGCAGAACGTGGAGGATCTTTATACATTTCAGTATTTTTAAGAAGGAAAGAAATGAAATATTGTGTTATTGTAGGATCATGTCCATTTTCATTATTGGGATTAAACATGTATAATGGGACTCCCATTATACATGTACCGGAGGGTAAGAGCCTGTGTCCACATAGCGCCTCCTTCTGAGCGCTAGCGTCTTTTGAGCTCAGAGCACTCAGACTTTCCAGAATAACGCTGGTGGCACGCTGTGGGAATTGAATGAAAAGCTTATATTTGGCCGTGTTTGTCAGATGAAAACTATCACAACAAAAACCTTAAAGCCCGTTTCTTGGATGTAGGACCGGATGTATCTCCCGGTGGGTGACACTGTGTTATCGTCCACCCCCCTAAACATATGGCTGTCAGACAGAGGGGTGAAGCTCATTCAATCAAAGTGTGAGAGTAAGACTGATGTTTGGTGCTTATAGTAAAACAATATATAGTAGCATAAACAGATGATAAAATCCATGCTAGTCAGTCTTACAACAGCGGTGATACGTTGTTGACATATCGTTGTCATAGAAACATTAAAAAAGCGAAAATAAAAGGCGCTATGTGGACACGAGCCCTTACTCTTGGGTTTTGATTTTCGTACACGCATTTCCTGTCTTGACCTTAAGGGGTGTGAACCAAACAGTTAGCGAACCAGTGGAAGCTGCTGTTCAAATTACATTTTGGATTTGGATTGCATTTTTGGCAAACTGTCTCTTTAAACATCTTAACAGACCAGTGT
Source organism: Harpagifer antarcticus (assembly GCA_902827135.1). Lineage (NCBI taxonomy): Eukaryota > Metazoa > Chordata > Actinopteri > Perciformes > Harpagiferidae > Harpagifer > Harpagifer antarcticus. The sequence goes on along the minus strand of CADEHL010001043.1, from coordinate 2,161,246 downwards.
ACAGCCCAGTGAAGAGTTGTTTTAGTGAAACTGGTGGCATGATCAACTTTTTGAGTCATATCCCCTCGACAACGGGTCTAACGAATCCCCATGTCCTCCTTCCAGCCAGTGATAGAAACTGTTCTCTTCTTCTCTTCCTCTGCTACATTGCCATCATCTGTTCTCCTCTTCAGGTGGAAAATGAGTCCAACACCCTCCAGGATGGATCTCTGATTGATCTATGTGGGGCCACCCTGCTGTGGAGGACCCCCGCTGGACTGCGCCACACCCCCACCCTCAAACAGCTGGAGTCCCTTCGCCAGGAGCTGAACGCCGCCCGGCCCCAGTGTCCGGTGGGCTTCAACACGCTGGCCTTCCCGAGTCTGGCCCAGCGCGAGATCGTGGACAAGAAGCAGCCCTGGGTCTATGTCAACTGTGGCCATGTGCACGGCTACCACAACTGGGGCTACCGCAAGGAGAAGGGCCCTGCTGGACCCGGGGGCACCGCACCCTCCAGCACCGGGGAGAGGGAGTGCCCCATGTGCCGGAGAGTGGGCCCCTATGTTCCCCTATGGCTGGGCTGTGAGGGAGGATTGTACCTGGACGCCGGGCCCCCCACTCACGCTTTCTGCCCCTGCGGCCATGTATGCTCAGAAAAGACTGTGGTGGGGTGGAGCCAGATCCCGTTGCCCCACGGCACCCATGCCTTCCATGCTGCCTGCCCCTTCTGTGGTACCTGGTTGACAGGGGAGCAGGGCCACATCAAACTCATCTTCCAGGGCCCCGTCGACTGAAGCCCACCCCTGGATAGAGGTGTTGAGGAAAGACTGTGTGCTAGAACAAAAATCTGAACACTCGCCGTGTGGGATGAAAGAAAAGCACTGATGAAGTACAAAAGGAGTGATGAACTGAAGGTGCCATGCAATAGTAAATTGCCATGGCTTCAAACTTAGTTGTATGAAGATGTGTAAATAAATTGTGTTGAAATGAGCACACGTTTAGTGATCCTTTGTCCTCTTTTTTCAGGCTTTTCACACACACTTAGTGTGGGGCTAAGTGAGCCGTTAGCCGTTAGCCTAGGGCAGGGGTGGCCAACCAGTCAGAGGTTAAGAGCCACATCAAACACACAGTCACTGATACCGCTTGTTTCAGTTTTTTGTTTTCTGGAGACAAGATTTCAACCACGTCACTGATGCATGTTTGTGGCATTGGGATATATATTTTAAATCCTCTGGAGCAGAGAGAGGAGCTGTGGATTATTGTTATTGATTAATGCATCAGTGTTTCTTAGTTTATTTAATAAAAGAGCACATGTTCAATGTGAAAAGTGACAGTAGTTATAGATTATTTACAATTTGGTGCTATATTTATATATATATATTTAAAAAAAAAAATTATATTTATTTTTTAAACACCTTGAATTTCAGGGGGGGGGGGGGGGGGGGCGCGGAGCTCTGTTGGCGGGGCGCAGCGCCCCTCCAAGACAATGGCAGGGGAAACACTGGATAGTGTTTAATCAACGATAGGTTTCCCCCCCTCAAAGGTGATTGGTCCACTGCATCGCAGGTATTATTGTGATTGGCTCTTGGGCCACATCAAAATTAGACGCGCTGTCATCCTCTCATACTGACACCTGACACCACACATACACACATAGGGAGAGCCGGGACGAAAGTAACACGGGACGAAAGTAACGGAGCGATTTTATCCGAGCCCAAACAACTTTGACCGGCCAAATTACGTCAGAATGATCAGCATTCAATACTTAACAGACCTACTAAATATCAGGTGTAACTGTCAGGAGTAGCTAGTGTTGTCACAATGCCAACATTTTAGTTTTGATACCAAGTCAAGAATTGCGATTCCGATTCTTTTTCGATACTTTTCTTAAAAAAAGGGAAAGTCTTAAATATAATTATTGTGCTTTATTTCACACCAGAACCAGAACACACACTTTTAAACAATGAGAACAATAAATAAAATAAATGACAAGAATTCGTATTAAATCAAATTAAAACATTTCTTACAGACAGGCCTCGTGGTGTCCGTAGGCTTGCCCTCACTGTCAGAGTTATAGCTCAAATACTTCCACATTTCGCTTCTGGCGTCTTTTTTGTCAACAAACCGAGGCGCAGCGGCAGTTGCACTCCCACTTGCAGCCATGCTTCTCGCTTTCTCACATGCTCTGGCAGCTAGCGCGTGCACGAGAGAGGGGAGGGACTTAGAACGTGCTTGAGAGGGGAGGGACTGCAGGCACGGCTGCAGTGCAGGGAGTGGAAGCAGAGCGCTGAACACACACGGCTCTTAGTAAAACGGCACTTTCTCACCGGAGTACTTTCCCCCGTCATTCTTAAAGTACCGATACTAATGAAACGGAGGAATCGGAACGTTTTTAACGGCAGGGCGCCTAGGGCGCCAGATCTGGAGGGGCGCTGCGTTGGGAGAAATAAATAAGAAAATACATTTTAAAATAAAAAAAAAACAATTGTCTGATGTGATACATTTACATTTACAATTGAATAAAGTCAACACCCTTTGCACCCCGGGCCGGCCACATTTTGCATTTGCCCTGTACGATGGGCGCTGTAAGTGGTGAAAGTGGGGGATAACAACAGGTTTGAAATCTGGGGTTACGTACTGTAACCCAGCTTCTATGAGTATAGGCTTCAACCCTCTAAGGCTATCGCTATTGGGTAATCCCACTGCACGTGTGCAGCACTGACAGACTTAATCCACGCCTACCTATGGGCCCCACCTACGGACTCACTTCCGTATAAATAGGAAGTAGTCCCTACAATCTGCTCCCACACAAACAGATTTTCTTCAGCTATTCGTGGAGTCAGTGGGGCCCGAATCTTAGAGGGCTGCGCCTATACTCATAGAAGCTGGGTTACAGTACGTAACCCCAGTTCTATTTCGTATAAGGCTTCGCCCTCTAAGGCTATCGCTATTGGGTTAAGGGCGAAGCCGGATGTAGTCCACGCCCCACTGGTCCGTTACCAGAAGCACAAAAACACACCTACTCAATTAATAACCCATGTCCATTTCGCCATGCGTAAATGGAGCATCACATTCCCAGGGAATATAGCATTTAAAAAATGAATATTCTCCATACGGGAAAGAAGGTAGGCTAAATAGGCTACCTGTCGTTTATAAAAAGTAGAGACCAAAGTCCCACTTGTTAAAACGATCAAAGAGGGGAAAAAGGGCAGCTCTCTAAGTGCCGACAGGCAGGAGAGAGGGCACGCAGTTGAGTCCCCGACATTACTCACTCTGACAGGACACTCAGTGCTGAGTGCGTCAGAGAGGAATGGGAGACATCCCTCAAAACGAATAAAAGAACAGGGGGAAGACCAAGATGCAGCAGTGCAAATGTCATCCACTGTCATTCCTCCGTGCAACGCCGTGGAGGTGGAAAATCCTCTGGTGGAGTGCGCTTTGATGTTCTCCGGGGGATCCACCCCAGAGGAGACATACGCCTGTGACACAGCCTGACACAGCCCGTGTGACAGGCGCCGACAGAGGCTGCCCTATTGAGCGCTCTCTTTAATGCACAAACAGACGAGCTGCGTAAAGCAGCCGTGCGTGCAACATAGCATGACAGCGCGCGCACGGAACGGAGGAGATGAGATGTGGCTTCCTCCTCTGATGTGTGAGGAGGAGGGAAGAAGCCATCCAAAGGTATCACTCTCGATCTAAAGAGCTTGTGATCACCTTTGGCATAAAAGCCGGGTTAGGGCGCAAAACAGCTGAACTGCCATCTCCTTGGATCTGGAGACATGACGGAGCCACAGAGAGAGCAGACAAATCACTCACCCTTTAGCTGATCTCAGAGCCAAGAGCAGAGCTACTTTGGCTGACAAGAACTTCAGGGGGACCTGAGGAGGAGACCTCTGACGCACGGGGTCGATGCACAGGCGAATAAACCACCTCTGGAGTCTCCTCACTATGAAGGAGACCCAGGGGAATCACCACGTGACCAGCTGATATCATGTCTAACAACTGCATCACGGAGAGGGGTGTCACCGACCCGCGGGGTGTGACGCGCTGGAGGAGAGCTGTCACTTTCTCCCCTCTCCGCTGTGAGAGTCGCGCTCTCATGCGGGCTGAGTTCAATTCCACTCCCAGTTAAAAAGATAACCTGGGAGGGACGAGGACAGCTCTTCTTCCAGTTGATAATGAAACCCAGGTTTGACAGATGAGATACGAACTGTATCGTCTGTAAGCCGCTTCCTCCCTTCCTGGAGCGAGCCAGCCACAGCCGGTCGTCCAGGTAAAATAACACTCTCATCCCCATTCTGAGTAGCTGCTCCAACCGTCTCCACGCACTTTTTCAAAGTGCGTGGAGCCAGGAATGAGAAACGCAGGAAATTGCTGTGTTTCGGGATGATGGTTACGTGGAGGAATGCATCCTTCAGGACTATGGATGTGAACCAGTCTCCCTGGTGAACACTCCAGCTCCTGTTTGATCGTCAGCATGGGAAAAGGCCATTCCCTTGTTGGACACTGACAGATCGAGGATGGGTCTCATTCCCGCCGCCCCGTCTCCTTCGGGACAAGAAAATACCGGGAGTAAAAAACCCTGATTTTTCTTCCCCATGAGGAACCCTGGAAAAAAGCTTTCTTTTAACAAGAGTTCCTGCCGCTCTGCACGGAGCAGCGAGACACTTTCCCGGGATGACAGGATTCCCTGTATCCCGTAGAACTGCGGGGGGGGAGAGGCAAACTGCAGAGACTATCCTCTGCCCATCCGCCTGCTCATCCATCTGTCCATCAGACACACGCGCCGCCACCCTGAGTACTATACAGTAGTCTGATAGCGCCGGGTGTACATTCTCTGGATGTACTGTGGTTGGTGGCAAACCATGCCAGAGCCCTCCACACGCTGCATTTCACACAGGCTCTCAATATGTCGCCGTTTAGGAGAAGACTCGTAAACCACGCATTCACGCTCAACATCACTAAGGGATGAGCGGAGGTGTGTGCAGTGCTGTCCACACAATGCGTGATAATGGCCCTCCGTGGGCTTATTACGACCGTGGGTAGGAGGTACGTCTGAGACAGAGGAAAAATCCGTGCTGCCTAAACCCAAAAAGTTTAAAGACGGATTGAATAGTAAGCCCTGCTGTTTTATTAACCGATAAGTTCAAAAACCCAGCCGGCTTAGGTAGCGAGCCATGCTGCCAAGTAACCAATAGGCTATTGGCAGCCGGCTTAACCGGGGAGCCTTGCTGCATATTATCTTCCATCTGTCCATTGAACACACGCGCCGCCACTCAGCGCGCCAACCTGCTCTGGATGTGCTGTGGTTGTCATGGTGACGAGCCACGCCAGAGCCCTCCAGACGCTACATTTCACACAGGCTCTCATTATGTCCACTGTAACACATTTTCCTGTCAAATAACAGTAAAGCGCCGGCAGTCTCTTCACAGATGCCTGTACTTCACTGTAATACCACAGTACTCATACTGTGAAATGACTTTACAGCCTCTTACTGTAAAAATAAAATACAGTATACTGCTGTATTTTTTCAATTAACAGTAAAATACTGGCAGCAGAGACGCCAGCAATACACTGAAATTATACAGTATTCATACTGTTGGACAATTTCAGTTTCAATTGCTTACAGTGTTAAACTGGACACCGAGGTGTGTTCACGCTCAACACCCCTAAGGGATGAGCAGAGCTGTGTGCAGTGCTGTCCTCACTGTAATAATGGCACTCGTGGCTCATTACGACCGTGTGTAGGAGGTAGGTTTGGGACAGAGGAGAAAAACCGAGCTGCCTAAAAACCAATAGGTTTTAAAGACAGCCGATTTATGCAGCGAGCCATGCTGCCTATAACCGACAGATTAGGGGCAGCCGGCTTACCCGGTGGGCCTTGCTGCTTATTATTATCCATCTGTCCATCGAACACACGCGTCGCCACTCTGAGTAATATTCTGAGAGCGCGCGACATGCTCTGGATGTGCTGTGGTTGTCATGGTGACGAGCCACGTCAGAGCCCTCGCCGCCGTTGCCCGTGAAGCAACCCAAGAGGTGCCCGGACCGAAAAGCTGCGAGGGGGCCTCCACACGCTGCATCTCACACCAGCTCTCATCCTGTCTCTGTTTAGGAGAAGGCTCGTAAACCGGACATTGAGGCGCGTTTACGCTCAAACCTGCTGAGGAATGAGCGGAGGTGTGTGCAGTGCTATTCACACAGTGCGTAATAACAGCCCTGGGCTCATTACGACCGTGTGTAGTAGGCACATCTGGGACAGAGGAAAAAAACCGTGCTGCCTGCTAACCGACAGGTTAGGAGCATCAGGTTTAAACATCAAGCCCTGTTGTCTAATAACCGCCTGGTTAAATACAGCTGGCTTGCGCCACGAGCCCTGCTGCCGCTAACCGACAGGTTAGGAGCTTCAGGTTTAAACGTCAAGCCCCGCTGTCTAATAACCGCCTGGTTAAATACAGCTGGCTTGCGCCAGGAGCCCTGCTGCCTGCTGACTGAAAGGTTACAGCCGGCTCTTGCACCTCCACACGCTGTATTGCACAGCGGCTCTCATCATGTCGCCGTTTAAGAGAAGGCTCGTAAACCGGACATTGAGGCGCGTTCACGCTCAGACCCGCTTGAGGAATGAACGGTGTGTGGAGGCATATCTGTGTGACATAGGAAACAAGCCCGTGCTGTCTAATCAACCGACAGGTTTTAAAGACAGCCGGTTTGTGCTGCGAGCCCTGCTGCCTAATAACCGACAGGCTATGAGGCAGCCGCTTATGTCATCCGGAGGAGAGCTCTCCTGAACCGGGGGAACGGGGAGATCTCATTAGGCGGCTGCCTTTCCGATGATCTCCGGGAGTTCCTGGAGAATACCGCCTATACGGCAGAGCCGAGATGGCGGATAGTGTCAGCCCGGCAGCCGGACGACACCGGGCCGACACCGGGCCCAGCCCTGTCTCCCCCGTCCGGAGGAGAGGGAGGATGGGGCCGGGGGAACCACATGGTGATCCGTGAATGGAGGGGAAGGAGTCGCCTGACTGCTGCCCGCCACTCGGATCCAATAATCAAGGGCTTGGTCCAGAGAGTAGGACTCCTGGACCAGCCAATCATCCCCTGCCGCAGCCGCGAGAGCGTTCGCTCTCCGCTGTCTGTGGGCCAGAGGGAGACGGACACAATGAGTGCACGACACCTGGGGAGTGAGAGCCGCGTTTGCATGCTCCAATCCCCGGCAGGACTCACCTGTATCGTCTGTGTAAAGCCGCTTCCTCCCTGGAGCGAGCCAGTAGCGATAGCCTTAGAGGGCGAAGCCTTATACGAAATAGAACATTCCAATGCATACTATAGGACAGTAAACAAAAAATATCGAGATATATAATAATATGGGAGATAATATGGAGATATTAAAAAATATGCATGAATAAATAAATGTTAACAGGTAAAATAAGATATGAATGAACAACAAAAATAAAATAAGTTACATGTATTTGTTATTGGCTATGGTAGGTTATTGGTTATGTTCTCATACTTATTTGATTATTAAAATGTAAACCGATCTTTTTCATATGGGTGTTTAGAGTTGTACCCCCTAGATCTAGTCTCTAGTAATTCTACTCAAAGTGCACCAGATTGAAGCATTTTACTTTCCTTTCCGTGGGGGGCATACCCCGGACCCACCCTAGAGGATGTGATGTCCACCCCCCAATTACAACATGTTCATACAATAATTAATACATTTGCAACCTTCTTTATGTATATAACCAACATGTCAATACGTTTCAGTTTTTGTAGTGTATTTTTCATTTAATCTTTATATATTCTATTGTGTATTGCTTGGAGAGAGGGGGGGGGGGGGGGGGGGGGGGGGGGACCAAATCATAATCTCGCCCAGGGCACCAAAATGTCTAGGGCCGGCCCTGGAAGTACCTGAAAAGTCTCAGACCATAACATTGTACTCACCAAGTGAATTTATGATACATGGAAGCATGAAGGCATCACTAAAAAGAAAGGGACCGATGAACTGACATTGAAACGTAGAAACCCAACTCTGAGGTTAGCTTAAACAAAGGTAAACACATTTTATCATCAAAAAAGATCACCACAGTTTAAAGGTTTATTACAATCAGTTTTTAATCACCATATATCACATTTTGTGTTTTCTTAAGTCTAACATAAAGAACATGTTTTTTTACAACACAATCTTGCCTTGTTCACACCCATGACTTCTTCTTCAGTTTATTTGTTGCAGCTAGCAGTTTATCTTGGCGTGCTACCACCTGCTGGTCAGTGGAACAGTATGGTAGGACTGTGTGTGTGTGTGTGTGTGCGTGTGTGTGTGTGTGCATACCAGACATACACAACGGGGACCCTTAAAAATACAGCTTAATACTGGGACTAGAGGTTTACAACTTTTTTGACCAGTCAGACGTTTTTGTAGCAATGTAGCTGTGTTCTAACGTCTTGGCAAGCACGATGTTTTTATAACTACTGAAAGATTTTCCGAAAATTAGAACCAAATTGTTAAAATTGTAACTAATCCTAACAAAGGCGCAACATTCAGCGAGCAATGCTACATGTTTCCATTAACTGCATGTTAGCATGTAACTGACTGAATGCTACAGTGCTCGCTATGAGATTACCTCAATCCACAGTAGCATCCAGCATGTAGACTCCACAGTGTCTCTGAGCCTTGCTCCCAGTTTGCAGTGCCCCCATTGTGCTAAGAATAACTCAAGGTCACCAAGCTCCCCCTGCCTCCCCCACCAGGGAAAGGAGGGAGAAAGAGAGAGAGAGAACACAACAGGGCATCAGGAGGGTTGCATATAACCTTTCAGCACCTACTGTACAGAAGTATTGAATACACAGTGACAAACCCTATCATTTGTCCCAATTCAAGAGCTGTTCCACAAGCTGCACCATGACATTATCCTCAATTTAACGGTATTTCAGTACGAGTGTTTATGAGCAGATTGCTTGTATCTTATCATGAAAAAGGTGTCACTCCAGGGAGCATGCAGCTGAAATCCCACCCAGAGCTGCCGCAGGGTTTTCAGATCAGAGCAAGAGCCAGATTCTGAACAACATGGGACCATATGCAGTGGCAGGTGTGTCTTTAATCGCCCTTCCAACATGTCCGTGTGACAGTGATGTACAACAGCGGAGCGCCTGCACCTGCAGATGATCCGCTCGGTGTGTGTGGTTATTTAAAGGCCCACAGGGAGGGGCAGGGGTACAAATCAAGGGCGCCCGCATGTGGATGACAGGCATCAGCAGAGATCAATAGTTCGGTGGTCCAGGTAATGGATGCTGGGGAGGGACCTGCGCTGAAAAAACTGAAGCGTTTACTTTAATTAATTGTGTTATGTCAACAGGTTCGTTAGGTCAGGTTAGTTGGAAGCAATAATCTTAAATTAAACCTAATATTTTGTATTTAAACTTAATAATGTTGCTTTCAACTAACCTGATACAGTTATGTGTCATTTGTTGACATAATACATTTAATTCAAGTCAACGTTTCAGTTTTTCAGTGTGTTTCCTGTGGTGCCTTCAGGAGACTTTACTCTGTGTGTGTGTGTGTGTGTGTGTGTGTGTGTGTGTGTGTGTGTGTGTGTGTGTGTGTGTGTGTGTGTAACACCAGGTTTAGGGAACAGATTACTTGTAATTGATAATGGATTACATAATCAGGATGAAAAGGTAGATGTATTCCCTTACAGTTACATTTAAAAAATGACAGATTACTGTTAAATGTTTCCAAAATGGGGACTACTGCAGGATTAGAACGTTAAAATACATTTAAATATAAATAAATTATCCGTATGCTTTTCTTAATTTAATATATTTATTTATATTTAAATGCAGTAGGTGGATACCTGATTTAAGATACACAATATCCTGTTGTCTTCTTTTCTAAGATCATATTGTTTAGTTGCTTTACATAATACACTTAAGTTTCTTCTTCTTTTTCCTCGTATATATATATATATATATATGTATATATATATATATATTCGCATTGCATTTGATTTTGAGGTCATCCAAAAGTAGCATATAGTAATCAGGGTACATTACTCTTATACTTATATTACGTAACTGATTACATTTGTTTTGAACTAACTTTGAATTGTAACGGATACATTTGCGTAGAGCGGTCTGGACCCTGTGTGAGACCCCCTTATGATGAACGTGTCAAATACATGGAGTGCCTTGATGGTGACCCTCCTGGTCTTTCCTCTAGCCCCCCCATCAGGTCACACATTTCACTCAAACATATTGAAATGTAGGAGGCTAACATTCAAGTTGCTACATTAAAGTGAGGCGTCTGCTTTCCCGTGCTACCTCTTGGAGATGTCAAGAATATTTAATAAAAAAAACATATAGGATTTACCGATCCCATTTTCAGGAATTAAAGAAGATTTTTTTAAAGAAGATTATTAAAGTAAAGGTTACTTGAATTCAAAATCGAATTCAAGTAAAAGTACAAAAGTATGGTAATGGCCCATTTCAGAATCATGAGTTGCTGGATTATATTTATGATTATTGATGTGTTTTTATCAGAGCTCATTTAAATACTTCATATACTGCTACCGGATGTCTTAACCTTTACAAATATATCAAAGTGTATTTAATCATTCATTTATATTCTGTATTAGCTAATAATCTATATCTAAAAAACTGTCAAATAAATGTAGTTTATGTTTTAGTGTATTCAAATGTGGCTTTTGTTTATAATCTGAATCTGAAAATGTAACTGATAACTAAGTTTGCCAAATAAATGTAGTCGAGTAAAAAATGCAATATTGGCTTCTGAAGTATAAAGTACATGAAGTGAGAATACTGAAGTACTAGTACCTCAGAAACCAGGAGAGAGGTGAGTCAGGATCATACCGGCTGTGACTGGTCTGCAAGCACATATTCAGCACCAAGGATTACCATTCATTTTCCTTTAGTTTAAATCTCAGTTCAATCAAGACGGAGAATATAATCTTGATGTTGTCATAGTGATGTCATCATTGGAGATATTGTGATTTAGACTCGAGTGTTCACCAGCACTGTGAGGGAGCGTCTGACACCAATGGGAGCTCATCAGCTGAAAGTCACCACATGTCTGAGTTGGCTCTGTATCCGTTTGCTTTTTAATCTGTTACTCGTCTTACTCAATGGAATTGGAATATTTCTGCTTTATAGGACCCAAATAAATATAATACTCAAACTAGAATGTATTTAAACAGTTTCACATGTTTATCACATTAGACTGTAGAAAATGATGTTTGTTATTCCTGAGGAACTCTTTCTGAATGAGCTGCATGAGAGAGAGAACAGTTGCTAAATAAGAGAAGATGGACTTTTATTCATCTCCGTGGGGAAATAGTTTCTCTGCATTTGACCCTAGTGTTAGGAGCAGTGTGGGGAACGGTGCCTTGCTCAGGGACACCTCGGTAGCACTTGGTCTTGCCGGGACTTGAACTGGTGACCTTCCAGTTAATCATACAATTACATGTAACTGTTTTGTTAAGGGCTGCGCAGTTTAACGGGACTGGTGAAAGTCGTACATTAAGGGTTACATTGGGTACATCAGCCTGAACTAGTTATCAACAGTGACACTACAGTATCACCTGTACTCCCCCCCCCACCCAATAGTAATGTCTGCTCAGTCCGTCAGTGTTCAGGAAGCCGTTATGTGGATGCCGTTTAGTAACAATACCAGACCAGCTCTCTTTTTGACGTTGATCTTTTTCATCATTTTATTATATATATATTTATAATATGTACAGAAACAAAACATGATCAAACTCAGCAGGGAGACAGCACCAAAGTGAACAAGCCGGACAGAAAGAAGACAGAAGGTGAGTGACAGGCAACTCCTGCCCGGTGCTTTTTATTAACAACAACACCTAGTGAGTGCCTCTAATAAGCCACTGAACAGCCATGGACAAGTGTGCAAATGACATGGACACAAATACCCCCTCCCCCTAAACCAATAGAAAACCTAAGAAAGAAAAGTGGATTTCATCAAATCACATTCATAAGTGAAAGCCCCCCCCCCCATTCAGATTCCCCTTCTTCCATCGACTAGACAACACAGTATTCAATGAATACATTAAAATCAGTAGAATAACAAGACTTGTTGAAAGAAAGATTTAAAAAAGGACAACATCCAGGGTGTGTGTGTGTGTGTGTGTGTGTGTGTGTGTCTCAAGTGTTAGGTTTCAAACGATTGCTTGTTCTGCATCTACTCAAGTGTGATACCAGAATGCCAACATGTGTCTATAAAGCTTCAGGAATGTTACACACAACCCTGACACCCACACACACGCAACCCTGACACCCACACAACCCTGACACCCACACACACACACAACCCTGACACCCACCCACACACACAGCTGTTTCCTTCCCTTCCTCTTAATGTGAGATTAAAGTCCTGCAAAGCAAACTACTGTATTCACAGGGCTGGAAAACACACACACACACACACACACACACACACACACACACACACACACCACACACACACACACACACACACACACCACACACACACACACACACACACACACAACACACACACACACACACACACACACACACACACACACACACACACACACACACACACACACACACACACACACACACACACACACACACACACACACACACACACACACACACACACACACACACACACACCACACACACACACACACAGGTTCTGTGCCTGCATTCAGATGTATCAGATTGCAGTAAAGGGTTGCCTTGAATTGGGAGTTCATATCCGGTCTGCAAACCAAGACCAGTCAGTCCCGGAATCTCCAGACACCCCGAACACAACACAAGGGATGAAGCAGACTAAATTCCTTTAGTTCAGCATGGATCTCCCTGCTGTGTAGGAGCCACAGATAACCGAGTGAAGTCAAAACAAAGTGAGTTCTTAGAAGGCCCTAATGCTTGTTTCCAGTTCTTTGTGAAGGGTTAGGGCTCAGATTGCTGAGGTCTCAGAGTTCTACGTCAGTGTGGAGGCCCCTCTACAGAAGCTCTTTCCTCACACTCCTCGTAGTTTCCCTGGAAATAGACCTAACACAGTTACGAGAAGCGCTCCAGGCATGTAAACACTCTCCTACCTTTGCCATTTCAACGTTACTATGCCAACAGGGGGCATTTAATGACAACCGGCTAGCAAGGTCCTAACAGAACATCAAACCTGTTCACATATACGTCTTGCAAGACGGATTGAATATGTTCCTCTCATGTAAATATGACCAATAGAATGAAATGTCACGCTGAAGTACAAGTTTACTCTGAAACACTGCTTCTTTAAGATGCCTTTAGGAGTTTTAAATGATATGGGAATTCTTCCTGTGTCCGTGTCCATGATTATTAACATTTCTTTAAAAATGTAGAAAGGTCTTTTGCTTTGTTGAACATGAAAGCTTCAGTACACTTCAAATAAAGTGCCTCCTTTGTCCTGTTCTTGAACATATAGCCTTGTTTATTAAAAGTATAGCGAGTAATGATTGTAAGGGACTCAAATGTGAAAAACTAATCACAACTGGCAAACTAAAGCATCTGATCAGAAAGCCAAAATGCACAGGGACAAATCAGAAATCGCTAACCGTGTGTCCGAATGCGACACGATTACAACAGGTCGTTCTCAGGGAAGGAACAGCAGCCCCCCCCCCCCCCCCCCCAGCAAACAGACACACCTCCACCTCAGCTCCATCTGCAAACAAGCAAGAAATGGAATCCTAAAAGCTATCCGCCACCCGCTGAGCATGACAATGTAAGCTAATTATACACGTCTCCTTCAGAAGTGTCGATGAGTAAATAAAAAAAACCAATAAAACTACAACAACAATAAATTGTAAGATCAATGCAGAATGTTGCCAATGGCTTTCCTTGAAGTGAAATCTCCCCCCCCTCTATGCATCTGCTCTGTCATGTTTAGTGTATCCAGGAAGCCCCCGTGTCAAACGTTACAGCATGGTGTCACGTTGCTTGCTTTTAATGTATGAGATGAAAACTAAAAAAGTCAAATGAACCCCTGCAGTTCTCACAACCCCCCCCCCCCCCAGCTCTGACGTCTATATGTGGAATTAAGTCACCTGCCAAGTGTTGAGCAGTGAATGCTTCCTTCAGAGCCAAGTACGATCTCTCTTTGCATCTAGATCTTTCTCCTGTATGTAGCCGAGCCAAAGTAGCAAAACAATTCATTTCAGAGGAAATGCCCCTGACCAATCACGTTCTGACTTTTAAGAGAACATAGATCCAAAAAGAAGCAGGCTATGGTATTGTATTGTATGTATGGTACCATACACACTATGGTACAGAGTGGACTCTGTTATCCCCACAAGTATCCACTATGCTACCTAGCTTGTTGCGCTAGAAGGTGACTTTTATTTTGCTCTGCCACTTCAGAATGCTTCAAATTAAATCATTGTCGGGTTCCAAAAACCTCTTTTCTGTGGTGCACATGTGGGACTGCATCCAACAATGTTTGGAACTTCAACCCGACAATGATGATCAGTTTAGGGCAAGGCCACACATGAGCTAATGAAGACCCCTGACGGATTTGACCAAAGTTGAACTCTATGCCAAGCAAAGATTCGTCATCACTCGTGTCCAATGGAAGTCAAGGTGAGTTGAATATTCATTTAGCAAAAGTGTAACCATGGTCTTATTCAGCATTAGCTGCATGTGAGGAGTTTTCATTCTTCACATGCCTACCACAAGAGTGTCATTGCTTCCTGTCTGAACACACCTTAAGAAACAGAGTGGCTTCAGGCAGAGGCTTTCCCCTGGATCTCCATCAATACATTTCCAACCATGAGTCACTGTTCAGGAAAAGAGCGTGTGTGTGTGTGTGTGTGTGTGTGTGTGTGTGTGTGTGTGTGTGTGTGTGTGTGTGTGTGTGTGTGTGTGTGGCAATAAGCTCACTTGTATCTAAACCTAACCTTCTACTGCCTCACTTCCATCCTAAATCAATAGCAATCCTCCCCGTGTTTCTGTTTCCTCTCTGTCCTCTTGGCAGAAAGTAAAAGTGGCCTCAGGGTCCCTCCCTTTCCTCTCTCCGGTGTTTGACGGGTGTAGGGGCCCAAATGTTTCAATCTGTTTTCTAATCTTAACAATCTTACAGTTTACTCCTCTGATCAACCGCCCCCGGATCTCCAGAAGGGCGGATAGAGGGCGGTGTGATGGAGGAGTGGGGGGGTGAGGGAACACAGACGGAGAAGAGAGGGAGATTTCAGTGGGAATGGTGGAGGTGATGGTCAGGGTGGGTGGGCGGGTGTGGAGCGAGGGGTCTTTAACAGCAGCCCCCTCCGGACTGCCTGACAGGAGTGCTATCGATCTTGAGGTTGGGCTTGTCTCCGCCGGCTGTGGCCCCGGGGCCCATGCGCTTCTTGATCTCTGCCGCCATGGTCATGAAGGCCTGCTCTACGTTGGTGGCGTTCTTGGCGCTGGTCTCCAGGAAGGGGATGGCCAGGGAGTCGGCAAACTCCTGATGGAGAACATGGAGAACACTTATAGTGGGACTGTGAACTCATCACACACAGACATGGAGTAACGGGTGCTGTATTCAAGTCAAACAGAAAAACAGATCAATCAATAATGAATAATCATAAAGATGCCCAATGATGCTCCTTGGGGTGCTCCCTCTCCTGTAGTGTGTGCTATAGCTTTCAGTGCATGTCAATGGTCTGCAGAGGCTGAACTCCCTGAGAGTTTCTCTCCCACACACCAGTTGTCACGGTAGATTGGGGTTAGGTAGCATAATGTGACATCCGGAGCATCTTATGTTTCTTGGATGGCTGCAAAGGCGTGTTCACTTTCAAAGAAATAATCCTTACGTTTCCTTAAAGGCTATTGATTTGAACAATCTGCAGTAAGTGTGAGTTTCTAGCAGCTGCAGTATGCCTGTTGGCATGGTGTAGTAGGGGCTGCATCTCCATTAGAGTACAGGCGTTCTCATGTTTCCCCCCCGCCCTCACAGATGAGAAGAAGAATCATGTTGTGACTGCCTCACCTTGGCTGTTGTGTAGTCCACTACTTTCTTAGTGGTCAGGTCACACTTGTTGCCCACCAGAAGCTTGTTGACATTTTCACTGGCGTAGCGGTCGATTTCCTGCAGCCACTGCTTGACGTTGTTATAGGACTCCTGCACAGAGACAAGGATGTGAGCTTTAGAGCCAACTGCAGCACTCGACATGCATACAGCTAAAGGTCATTGTAGTACATCATTAACACCTGAACAATCTAATGGAATCACACACCAGAGCCCTGCAGTACCAACTTGTTAGCTCTAGTAATAGGGGTTCTCTACTTGTGGAGATTGGGTCATGAAAGTGATGCAACTGTTTTTTAGGCTGTGTTTAGCAATGAATTATAGTGTGATCTTTTTATATTTGACACAATGATGTATTCATACAGTCATACAATACAAATACATAGCTATATATGTCACGCTAGGACAAGACACAACTGGGATTGTCTGTCCATGTAACTCACATCAGACCACTTCAAGTTTCAACTGGAACAGGTAATGAACAACATTTGGTACACAGAATGTATATTTCTCAAAGTAACAAGACAAACTATAACATTCTAAAGTATAGGAGTGATTACCCACCTGATCAGTCACATCATAGACAACAATGATGCCGTGAGCTCCGCGGTAGTAACTGGAGGTGATGGTACGAAACCTCTCCTGACCGGCAGTGTCCCACTGACAGAGACACAGGCAGAGAAAGAACATTAGTAAACAATGTGAACAAATGGATTAATACCTTGAGACAATCCAAGATCTCATGTGTTGTTTTGACTTTACGGAGCAGTAAGAAGAAATGGAGCATTGAGGAGTAGGCTGTACCATAAACAAATAGAGTGTAGCAACATCAATGCTATTGAGCTTATTTCTGGATAGCAAAATAGCAGCGCTTGGAAATACACAAATAGCACTGAGCAGCAGAGTGGTGTGATGTTGTAATGATGCACTTAGGGATGTGTAAATGCACATTATTCAGAGTTTACCATATTAACCGACAGGCTAATAGAGTACAGCTCCCCCCCACCCACACTTCATTTTAGCAGCCTCTTTTTGGTGGCTGTAGCACTATGAGTTTACTGTAACAGTATTTCTGTACAAAGGGAAAGCCATGCTTTGAAGCAGCTGGCTGAGAGGCTGCCCTGCTCCTGGCTCTGAAGAACACAGTGGAATCTTTTGGAGTTTTCCCTGAAGTGGATGGTGTGAGCATTCCTCTAGCTCTGCTCTGAACTCACGTCACCTGACAGAAGGAACCTGGTTATCTAAACGTAGTTTTGTGAAACCTTGAAGCACGTCGTCACTGTTCTGTTGCTGCATTTAGTAACCCTGTTGTGTCCTCCTCAGCCATTGGAATCACAATCATCACCAATCAGAATGCTTGCTCTATCCCGGGGGAAATTGGGTTTTGTGGCCGTGGCTCCATTTTGGAATGAGATCAAAATAGAATAAAACATACGTTGAAATATAATCTTCATAAAAAAAGACAGGAAATTGAATAAAAGTGTTGATATAAACACAAGGAGTCAAAGTTGCAGCAACATCATCAGAGGGTTTCACTGCAGTACACAACAATATGATCTTGAATTGCCCTCTTGTGGAAGGAATCCATTTGCTTACCAAACTGCTTCTATTACATGTGTTACCCCTACTGTTGTGTTTCATCTACATTGAGAATGTAGAACTTTGTAAACACAAAGAAGAAGAAAAGTTGAAGTAATGTGAAGCTTCAGGTTACTGTGAGAATCAGCTAAAGGACGGGAGCAGTTCATTATGAGGTGTGTTTCAATCTACAAAAGCAAGTCAATCAAGAGCACTGTGAAGTGCACTTGTAGTTGTTTGTGTATATCTACAGCATTAGCAGAGCTGCTGTGTGTATGCTTAACACACTGGACGTGTTCAGGTGGTGTCGCCTGTCCCTTTAAATAAAACAGGATCCTCTTACAGCTTGGACCAAGTGTACAATACGCACACACAGAAGGCCTCTTGTGTGTGTTGATAACAATGGCTGGCTCTAAGCCCTAGCTCAGGTGTGTGTGTGTGTGTGTGTGTGTGTGTGTGTGTGTGTGTGTGTGTGTGTGCTCACAATCTGCAGTTTGATGGTCTTGCCATCCAACTCGATGGTGCGGATCTTGAAGTCCACGCCGATGGTGCTGATGTAGCTCTCCGTGTAGGTGTCGTCCTGCAGAGAGCATTGGACCAAAGGTTGTGTAAAGACAACGATTTGAAGAGACCAGAAGTAATGGGAAGAACATGTTTTAGAGAAAGCTTACCGCAAAACGCAGCAGGAGACAGGACTTCCCTACTCCAGAGTCTCCAATGAGGAGGAGCTTGAACAGATAGTCACTGAAAGAAAGCATTCCAGGTCAGAACAGGGGCCACATCTCTAAGCTCAGCGCATGCACCACGTCTCAATGCTAGGGTGCCGTTGTGTTAAACATTGACTGACACAGCTTCTCCAAGGGAGATAGATGAACAATGTTTTCATGAGTATAAATCTTTGTTTTCTTAGAGTCCACAAAGCAGATGTTCAAACCAATAGCAACCACATGTTGTCTGAATTCCTCTACCATCACCTGGGTGTCTCTCAGCTCCAGGACCAAAGACTGAAGGATGTTTCTCAGTAGTTTGCTAAAAGAGTTGGTTCCTGTCGTTTTAAGCAGCAAGGACTGAAACAGTGGGAAAAGGTACTGCGTTTGTGGAGGACACAGTTCAGTCTGTGAGTAAAACAAACTACAAGGTGTGTTTATGGTCATATGTCATAGGGTCATGTAACCCAGTTAAACAATGTGGCTCATGATGGCTTTTTATTAGTATTTAGACCAAAATAAATGGCACAAAGGACAAATATATAAGCGGTTTTGGGAACACACACAACACTGGTTAGCTGATACATTCTTTGTTATTTGGGCCTTGCATGTTGATACATACTTTTCCCTTAGCATAGCTTGTGCTCACTTGTTTGTGCCAATTCAAATCATTTCCTATGTTGGGTATTATGTATCAAAACAATCCCTCAGACATGAAAGTCACGCATCATTATTAGATCTTGAAGCTCTGTGGAGAAAAAGGTGCTTGTAACAAATAAGGGTGTCTACCAATCAGATCTGGTCTTTATTTTGCCCATGTTTGAATCTGCATACATCAGGTGGAATGATTGGTTAAGGTTATACAATACCAATCCAGCAGATTGTGCTCTTATTACAGAGCGGGTCTGACGTGGGGCTTCTGCCTGACTCATCCAAGTCCTAGAACACTTAGTGTTTGATACAAGCAGCAGCAGCTTACTTGTTTACAAGCTACTTACTTTAAAAACACAATCATGGTTCAAAGCAAACATTTAGAATCTCCATGGTTGATACGCGGTGAAATGAAGAGAATATGATTAGCGATCAACGGACCATTTTAAGAGACGAAAGGTATGGCTTTGTTTAAATGTTGATTTTTATCATTTAAATCATAAGAGTACAGTTAAGAAATGATTTAAATATATTCATTTAGCTGATGGATCAGCCAATATATGAACCCTTAGGATGCTGGGACAATGCTACTTTCTATGGTGCTTATTCCAAATACTTTTTCTTTTGACCTAAAAAAAGGCTTTACTTAAGGTTAATGAAATAGCTTGTAATGACGTTTGCAACTCTGTGGACTTCTTTGTTGTCCAACTACTGTTTGCTGTTCAATAATAAAGTCAAAGGTAAAAGTATTCTAGGGCTTGGCAGAATGCACACACAGTGCGATGAATGAAATGTTTACTATAGGCCATCACACACTTGTGCCCCGGGCATTACAAACGTTACGGCTGTGGTGCCCATTCCTAACATCCAACACTGATGCTTTAACAATACTTCTTTTAATGTCATTTGAAGGATTTCAACTGTTATGCTGGTACTGGAAGGTTCTCTTAAAACGATGGAACAACATCTCCCACCCTCCATCCTCCCAATCCCTGAGAGGAAAACAACATCACATGAATTTGACACACAGCAAAGACAGCTGGAGAGAATTGCCCAATGCCCCTGCTATTCTTGTGTCATAGGAAACTGAGACCTGTCGTGCATCACAGCCACTTGACACTTGATCAACTGGCAATATCTCACAAACACTGGATGCAACAGCACTGTCGCAATCAGCCCTTTTCACTGTTGATGTGGACTGATGCTGAGGGCAAACAACAAATCCAAAGCCCATCTTAAGTACACTTCAACTGAGGGAAGCTGCCAGCTAACAAGTTATTGTGGCAACATTCATAGCTTCACTGCCATAAGAAGGGCAGTGTTTCGGTTGAAACTGTATTCATACTAGTGCCAGAACATAAATTGAGCTTTGGTTTTGATAAAACTAATTTCAACTGACACATTTTAGTCGGCACCTGATAGTAAATAAGCAGATTCTTATGTAAAACACATTGTTTCAAAGATTTATCATTAGGTAGGTTGGTAACCTCACTCCTTGTTAAGTACTACTTGCTGATACACTCGTTGATCATATATATACATATATACACACACAAAACCCACCTGTTCAAACTGGCATTTTCTTTATAATCTGTACCCTGTGTCCTTTTGTGTCCTTTTGTAGTCAATTTCCTGTTGTTTGTCTTGTCTTACCCCGGCTGATACTTCACTAAATCCGCTGTTTTAATTTGTAAGGTCAAATTGTAAATGTAAACTGTAACCCTGTAAGGTGTCCTTGGGTGTTATGAAAGGCGCCCCCCAAAATAAATGTATTATTATATACATCATATTAGTATTTGTTTTAAGTTGTGTTGTATTTAACTAAAACCTAATACATAGAAGTAGAAACG
The DNA here is from genome assembly GCA_902827135.1 of Harpagifer antarcticus. Taxonomy (NCBI): domain Eukaryota; kingdom Metazoa; phylum Chordata; class Actinopteri; order Perciformes; family Harpagiferidae; genus Harpagifer; species Harpagifer antarcticus. The sequence continues at coordinate 2,140,439 of CADEHL010001043.1, read as the reverse complement.
TTTATATTGAGTAATATAAGATGTTTTTGCAAAAGGGTCAGCAGTTATAACCATCATTAATAAACGTTTTATTTGATAACAACCCATCAGATCTGGTCCACCATTAATAATACACACTGTTAACTTGGTAATCATTTCATTGTTGTCAAGATAAGGCAAGCAATCTATTGGGGAGGGGTTTCCCAAATCACTTTAGTGTCATGCTTTATTTTTGTAAACAACCTGACAACCTTCAATATGGTATTATGATATGGTTATGCCTGTTAATTAAATCATTATCTGTTAATCATTAATAAACGTAGTAGATACACGTTTTACATAGGGCCGTTTATATTAGAAAGATAACCAATCAATTAAATGACAGTATAATGGTAGCCAATATTGAGTCATATCCAACTAGAGGCAATGTTGCACAGTTCGTTTAAAACACAGGGAAATCCAGAATGTCTGCTAAGGGTGTGGAGGTGTTCGCAAAGCTAGTTAGACAGGGCTCAATAGGGATTGAAAAGCTTCTCCTGTGGACTCCCGATAGACAGTCGATAGTTTCCGCACCGGCAGACAGATTCGGTGACACCGGGTGTCCTCTCGTTTCATGGCTGCAGGTCAGCCGTCAAACATCTGCTCCCTGCCGTATCACCTGGCGTTAGCACTAGCATGCAAGTAATAGAAGCCAGGTTGGGCATTTTAACTGCAACATTAACACATTGCCAGTATTCAACATTATGACCTGGTAACTGGCACCAACCAAATAGTTATGATTATTAATATTTGCTAAATATCAGAGGTGGGAGAAGTACTCGGATCTTCTACTTGAGTCAAGGTAGAAGTACCAGAGTGTAGGAATACTTTGTTACAAGTAAAGTCCTGCATTCAAAATGTTACTCAAGGAAAGGTACAGAAGTATTAGCATCAAATTATACTTAATGAACCAAAAGTAAAAGCAGTCATTATGCAGATTGGACCATTTCACAATAGTGTATGTTTCTAATATATTATTGATGTGTTTTGAAAGCTGGTAAAGGTGGAACTCATTTCAATTACCTTATTGACTGCTGGGGAGAATGTTCATTCAATCCAGGTGCAAATAAAGTCTTATTTAAGTCTTATTTATCATATTGTTTATCATTTATCTATACCTGCAAAGTAACTAAAGGTACTACATAAACGTAGTGGAGTAAAAGTACAATAGATACCTCTGAATTGAAGTAGAGTACAAACACATTTAAATACTCAAGTAAAGTTCAAGTATCACAAACTTAAGTACAGTACTTGATTACATTTACTTATTTACTTAACACCACTGCTAAATATCAGTTTGCGTGTAAGCCTTGAATTAAAGGGGAAGCCATTGTTAAATAATGTGAGTACCTGGCGTCTTAAATAGGTACAGTATGCACCTGTGGTATGAAGATGTAAGGGTCCATATGGAAACAACAACAGGCTCTACCGAGGCCACTGCTCAACAAACTGTATTCCATTACTACATGAAACGACGTTACTGTCAAGCTAAAGCTATCCGTGTTAGTTCTAGTTTCTAGGTTGAGCTATGACCGCGTTCCATCTTGTTTTTCCTCTAGTTTTATACAGCGAACTGGTGGTTTATTTGTCCCGTGAAGAGGTCGCTTGACACGGCCGACACGGTGAGGCACGAGCCCGGTCAGCTGACGTTAAGGAGCCCGACACATTAAAGGAGCTGTCCGCGCCCTGTTCACAGCCAGCTAGCGAATATCTGACTATACATGTATCGACAGAACAATTAGCATTCATTATTTATACACCATATTAAAACAGTATTCTTTCCAATACAGAGTCTGCCTTAACATGTAGCGTGTTAAATGTAAACTCACTATTCGGGATTCATGGTTTCTCTCTGGATGTGTTTTTCTGTCGGCGAATCTTCCTTCCTACTCCGGCGAAAAAGATGACTTGTAGGTCCGGGTATCCTAGGCACTTGGATGGCTGTTTTACCGTCTCCGTTATCGTCCCAAGGTCGTTCCACTGTATTCGACCTTTATCGTTTCATATACCCTCGATACTAGCGGACATATCCTTGTTTCTTTGGGTCAGGCTGCCGTAATTTACTCCTATTTGCTGCCTTCTGTGTCCGTTGCTTGCTAGGAGCTCAAGATGGCTGCGCAGGTGCGGTAGTGACGTGAGGTGACGTGTCACTACTCGGTTCAGAAAGCAGGGACGAATCGAGAACAACAGTGGCGCTGGGATTTGTAGTTTATCAGGAAAAGTAGCTGCTAGGGTTGGGTGATGTAAACACAATTATTATTGCTAAAACTCTCAAATGTCAACTCCCAATACAAATATATATATATATATATATATAGATGTTTAAAAACACAAGTAAAGACATCAAATTGTTAAAATAGTTGTGTTTTGCTGAATCAGATTCTATTATTATTTTTAAAATATGTGTACTTTTAATATAAATTATTCAACTTTATTAGTTAACTTTTATAAAAAGAAATACAATCATTAGGTTTGTCTGTGCCAGATCAGAATAAGAATCAGAACTGAGTTTATAGGAATTGTCTATGGTGTGAAAACATAAACAACACAAGGAAATAAGTTGTAAAAAGATTTAAAAAAATAGAACGATTTAAAAAGAAAATATATACAAATACAAAATAAACTAAACAACTTAGCACAATGAATATAGGACGAACTACAGTATAATAGATTTTATATTTACAATACAATTATACAAAACATATAAAAAGTGCAAAATAGATTTTCTTTTCTGTCGCTCTCAGTCTACAGGGAAATGCCCCTGAGCATTTTATACAAACACAGTTAATGAGAGTTTCAGTTATAATGTTGTATCTTAAACATTGTCTTTTTTAGTCGTAATCATCCCCCTTAACTGCAGAGCCAGTAATATACTTAAGGTAGCCATCCGCTACTTCCTCATCCTCCTCTCTGGCTGCAGCAGCAGCACCCAGAGGAGTAGGCAGGTACACATTCTCGCATCTCCCCCCACATTCAGTGTGTGTCTCCTGAGAGGCAGCAGCAGCAGCAGCAGCAGCAGCCACCTCCAGGCCGTGGTTGATGTAGCTCTCCTCCTGGCTGGCCTCCAGCTCCGGCAGCTCTGACAGGAGAGCTCTCAGTGTCTCACACAGCTCCCCAAAGCCAGGCCTGAGGCTCGGGTCCTCGTGCCAGCAGCTCTGCATCACCTCGTAACTGTGATGGTGGGGCGGAGGAGGAGGCAGGGTATATACAACTATGCATATTGTTGATTCACACAAATATGTTCTATTGCAATTGTATAAAGGTCCCCCATTATACTCTTCTTCAACATTATATTATAGGTCTCAGATATCTACAGAACATGTCTCTGAAGTGTTTGGCTGTAATAACAGACAGATCATTGCAGCATCCCATAATCCCCTCTGTTTCAGCCATGTTCCAAAAGTGCTGATTCTGTATATGTAGCTTTAAATGCTAATGAGCTGCTGCTGGCCACGCCCCTCTGAGAAGTGATTGGTTTGAAAAAACACAATGGTGGTCTAGGAGGAGATTCAGGTGATAAGGTGGGGGGGGGGGTTACCTTGGTTGGTTATTGGCTAATGATTGCACAACCCAAAAAAACATTGTGACATCACAAAGTGGCCAAAATCTGATCAGCTCATTTTCGGACAGGTTTTTATAGAAATGGATCAGGAATAAAAGAGAGAAAAACTTTTTTTCTGAAACTTTCAGAGTCTCTTAACACACTGGGTTACAAGTTACACACACATACACAATTAATGCGGTCTTTACTATAATTTGGACAATTTTGTACCAATATTCGGCGGGCCGGATTAAAAAGCCCAACGGGCCGTATATGGCCCGCGGGCCTTAGTTTGCCCATGCCTGATTTAGAGTATGCAGATGATATAATTGTTAGTAGGCTCCAGGATAATGAGAGCAGCCACGGCCCTGTCATCGAGGACTTTGTCAGGTGGTGTGAGGAGTCCTATCTACAACTGAACATAAGCAAAACCAAGGACATGTTCATCCCCCACCTACATGAAGTCTATCCATCGTAAATCAGAAAGTAGAATTTGTGCAACCATACAAATATCTCAGGACAATTATTGACAAAAAATTGAGCTCTGAATCAAATTGTGAAGCTGTGTGCAAAAGGTGTCACCTGCTTTTGTATTGTCTTAGGAAACTGTCCTATTTTAACATTGACAAAACCATGATGATCATGTTTATCTTGCTTTTATTGAGTCAATTCTGTCTTATCTTTAATGTCATGCTTTGGTAACCTGCCCTTAAAGAGCAGACACTCAGATCATCAAGTGGTCCAGCAGACTGACTGGTGAGCCACAGCTGAACCTGGAGTCACAGTGGTTATCCAGCTCTAAATTGAATGATGACTCCCCCCACCTCTGAGGTTAGTTGTCCCAAAGTGTAGCACAAAGTGGTATAAGAACACCTTTATTCCAGCAGCTATCGCACAGAGGAATAAGTGGTAGCAGTGTCACACAGATACCTATTTATCAACTACAAATGCCCACACAGTAGTTTTACTAGAGTTTTTTTAATGTTTTAAGTTGTGACGGAGCAGGGTGTACTTTTATTAGAGATGTGTGTCAGGGTAAATCCCTTGTCTTTTTATCTGCAACCCAAATCTAACTACGGGTACCAATAAATAGCCTGAAGCTGAGCCAGCGATGAACTCACAGTTTGTGGTCACAGTCCTGGGGGGGTTTGAGCCTGTGTCCGGACAGCAGCAGCTCCAGCAGCTCGTGGTTGCTCACTCCAGGATAGGGAGTCCTTCCCCGGGACACAATCTCCCACATGGTCACCCCGAAGGACCACTGAGAGGGTAGGGACGACAAATACAGGTAAGACATTGAGAAAATATCACATTCCAGGAATGAGAGTCCAATCTCTACTTTCTCTACAATCTCTACTTTCTCACAGCAACTCACTGCTCCATGGCGTTCTGGAGTTGCTCTTTGTTTAACCAGATCGTTTTTCCCTTCTCAAATCACCAATTCACTCATTTGTAGATATCGCTTTAAGGTGGTCCCTTGAGGATTTACCTTCAAATTGTAATTATTCTGCTAACTTAAATGTAAATTGTATTCAATATTTCCATTTTGTGAGATTGATAGGCTGGACAAGCATAATGTACACTGCCCTCAATTATATTTGTACATTTATATTCCCCAATTCCCCGCCCAAAAGCAAAAACGCACAATAACCTACAGAAATCTCAAATCCATCTCACCTTCAGCAATCACTGCCTCCATTACCTGCAAGATGTGTGTCTCCCCCCCCCCACTTTCTGAAAACCCATCTGAACTTGTGGACTATTATAACAGCACCCTCTCCTTCTGTCTCAATGAACTGGCCCCCACAAAAACAAAAAATGTCTCTTTCATACACTCCGCCCCCTGGTATACCCCCGAACTCCGCCAAATGAAATCAAGGAAACGTGAACTTGAACGCCAACACAAGAAAACCACACTAACAGTCCATCTTCAAATCTACAAAGACTATCTCCAGCAGTACAGTAACACACTCAAAGCAGCCCGGTCTAATTACTACTCACAACTCATTCAGTCTGGCTCCAGCAACCCCAAGCGTCTGTTCTCCACCATCAGCAAACTTCTCAAACCCTGTGACAACGCCACCTCATCCTTCACCAACGAACAGTGCAACTCCTTCCTCTCGTTTTTCCAAACCAAAATCAGCAACATTTACAGCAATCTGACACCCTCATCAGCACCCCCCACCTTCCCTCCTGCCTCCCCCCCCTTCACCTCACACCCCCTGTCCCACTTCTCCCCTGTGACCCCCATGCAACTGTCAGACTTCATGACTGGAATTAACTCCACCAGCACACTTGACCCAATGCCCTCCAATTGTGTTAAAGAGAGCCTCCCTGCCATCTCCCAACTCATCGCCACCATCATTAACTCCTCCCTCAGATCTGGATCAGTTCCCCCCTCTCTCAAACTGGCTGCTGTCACACCCATTCTCAAAAGACCTGGACTCACACCTGACATCATGTCCAACTTCCGGCCCATCTCAAATCTCCCCTTTCTGTCAAAAATACTTGAACGTGTCGTTGCCTCACAACTTAAAGCCCACCTCAGCTCCAATGATCTCTTTGAGCCATTTCAATCCGGTTTCTGATCAAAACACAGCACCGAAACAGCTCTTCTGAAAATCACAAACGACCTCCTCCTCTCCTCTGACTCCGGCAACCTTAACATCCTCATCCTCCTCGACCTCACCGCAGCATTCGACACCATCAACCACGCCATCCTGCTGTCCCTCCTCCAATCATCACTCAACATCACCGACACTGCACTCTCCTGGCTGAAATCCTACCTCACCGACAGACATCAGTTTATCAACATCAACAACTGCACCTCCTCCACTGCTCCTCTGTCCCAAGGTGTCCCCCAGGGTTCGGTGCTTGGCCCCCTCCTCTTCATCCTCTACATGCTCCCCCTTGGCAAAATAATTCGTCGCCACAACCTTCAATTTCACTGCTACGCCGATGACTTCCAACTTTATATCTCAACAAAAACCATCACCCCCACAACACACTCCACTCTCACCAACTGTCTCTCAGAAATAAAAGCATGGATGCAAACAAACTATCTCCAACTGAACAGTGCCAAATCAGACATCATCATCATCGGCCCCCCATCCCGTATCAAAGACATCCAGAATTTCAACTTCACCATTGACAGCCACACTCTATCTCCCCCCCCTCACATCCGCAACCTCGGAGTCATCTTCGACAGTCAGGTCAAATTCAACCACCACATAAATCACATCACCAGGACCGCCTTTTTCCAACCTCAAAAACATTGCCCGTCTCCGCCCATCACTCTCCTCCTCTGCTGCTGAAACCCTGATTCATGCATTCATCACTTCACGACTCGACTACTGCAATAGCATCCTCTACGGCAGTGGTTCTCAACTGGTCCGGCCTCGGGACCCACTTTTTACTTGGTCAGTAAATCGCGACCCAACATTTTGAAGCACTCAAATCTATTCAACAAAAAATCGTGCTGTAATATATACGCTTTTCAGCATACAATATTAATTAAAGTGAAATACAGTGCATATATCCCTTATATCCCTTCACAGAACTATAGTATGTTTTTAAAAAAGTTTAATGAGTTGATGGAATCAAAGCTGAACTGTATAAAAAGGCACACATGCTGGAAACCCAACCCCAGAAGGGGGGTCTGGGGGGGATTCTCCCCAGGAGATTTTTAGAAATACTAACATAAACTACGCATTCTGGTACAATCTGAGAAGAAAATAAATAAATCTATCACTACCCGACATATTAATAATATTTTATGCCATTGTTTGTTTTTCACTTTGTTCTGAAGCTGAACTTGCTGCTCCTCACAGAGAGAAGAGCAAAGAGGAGATAGTCTGTGTGACTTACTTTAAATTGTGGGTTAGGGTAGATAACTCTCATTGTTCTGTGACCTGTCAAGCATCAAACCGGGGGTCATATTTCATTACGTGTTCATTTGTATCTGAAGTTGTACCCATGGATGTTTAAAGAATAGTTCTACCGCAAAGTTATTCTCGTGGGGACTTCCGGCAACAATCTTGATTCTGATTGGCCAGAAGCCTCGAAAAAACATCAGCAAAGATGTTTTATTGAGAAGATGATCACTACGTGACAGACGTTTTCAAAGCCGTTTATAGTCTCCGGTACTTCCTGTCCAACGCCTACTGCATGCACAGCGTTAGAAAATCGGCCCTTCAAAATAAAAGTTTAACTTTTTCCAAAAAAAAAAAAAAAAAATTTCCAATTTTTTTTCTTCACTTTTTCCGCGACCCACTCGAAACGGATCCGCGACCCACTTTTGGGTCGCGACCCACCAGTTGAGAACCACTGCTCTACGGCATGCCATCCAACCTCCTCAATAAACTCCAACATATCCAGAACTCTGCTGCCCGCCTCCTCACCCACACCCGCTCCCGAGACCACATCACTCCCGTCCTCCAGAACTTCCACTGGCTCCCCGTCCGTCAAAGAATCAACTTCAAAGTCCTCCTCATTACCCACAAAGCCCTCAACAATCAGGCCCCCCCCCCTACCTCACAGACCTGCTGCACCACCACGCCCCTTCCCGCTGCCTCCGCTCATCAGAAGCCAACCTCCTATCCATCCCCACCCGCACCAATCACCGGACCTTGGGGGACAGAGCCTTCTCCGTCGCTGCCCCCTCCCTCTGGAACTCACTCCCCCAACCCATCAGAGACTGCACTGACCTCACCACCTTCAAAACACTTACAAAAACTCACCTCTTCAATCTGGCTTTTAATGTGTGATTGTTTACTATATATTTATTTGTTGTTCCTTCCTTTTCCCTTCACTATATCTGTAAAGCGTCTTTGAGCACCTGTAAAAGCGCTAACAAATTAAATCTATTATTATTATTATTATTATATTGTATATTCATTATATATACTCTATACATATTTATCCTTCATTATTGATACGTATATATTCACTGTTTTGCTTATTTTGTTTATATTCTACTTCTAATATGTATATCTTTATTGTTTTTCATTTGATTTACATGTCATGCCACGTCTTCTCTTGGTGCTGCTGTGGCGAAAAGAAATCACAAATTGGGATCAATATCTAATCGAATCTTTTATCTTTCTTTCACAGCTGTTAATCATGTGTCTAATGAAGCGATGTCCCGTGAAGCCTGAACTCACCACGTCACTCTTGGTGGTATACAGGGACTCAGACAGGCTCTCCATCGCCATCCACTTGATTGGCACACGGATCGCCACTTTTTGGCGGTAATAATTGTCGCTGTACATTTTTTTGGACAGGCCGAAGTCAGCCACACACACCCGCAGGTCATCGCCCAGCCTATGGATACAAAAAATGCTTTAGGTTAGGCAGGAAGAGGATTTGTGCCAGTAAAAGAAATGTGGGGGACATTGCAGAAAAAAGACTTAAAATACGGAAGTTCTGAATTTCAGAACTCCATTTATTTTTTTAAACTTTTGGGCCCATCCGGAAAAAAAAAATTCATATGGCCCTTATCCTCTTCTGAACAATGCTTTCTGGAGTATAGGATAAGATAACATCAAATAGAGTTCTGATAAACAGTTTTTTTATTTGTGCTAATACACTTTCTCCTCTAAAGCCTCAGTCTACTTTCTTGATATTTTGATCAGCTTCCTCCCGAGAAACAAGCCATGGTTGAATACCAATGGCTAAAGGACAGAGTCACAGTCATATGTGAACAAGGAGTCATTCATTTGCCGCCCCCACCCCCCCCCCCCCCCCTCAATGTCTCCCTCTGATGGACTCACATGCAGTTGCGTGCAGCCAGGTCTCTGTGCAGGAAGCCCTGAGAGCTCAGATACTGCATCCCCCGCGCGATGTCCACCATGAAGCGCAGCAGACTCTGGTGGGGCACAAACTGAGGGGGAGGGGGGGGTGGTTGTTTGTTTTTAACATTTCTGAACAGACACATGTGCAGATGTAAACATGTTTCTGTTGGGGTGTGGGCGGAGGTGACCGAAGTACTCAGATCTGTACTTGAGTAAAAGTAGAAGTACTAAGATCTGTACTTGAGTAAAAGTAGAAGTACTCAGATCTGTACTTGAGTAAAAGTAGAAGTACTAAGATCTGTACTTGAGTAAAAGTAGAAGTACTCAGATCTGTACTTGAGTAAAAGTAGAAGTACCAGAGTGTAGGAATACTCTGTTACAGTAAAAGTCCTGCATTCAAAATGTTCCTCAAGTGAAAGTAGAAAAGTATTCTCATCAAAATATAGTGAAAGACAGTGAAAGTAGTTGTGCAGATTGGTCCATTTCAGAATAATATATATGATATGTTTTATAATGATTGATCATGAAAGTGTTCTCAAAGCTGGTGAAGGTGCAGCTAGTTTGAAGTACTTTGTATACTGCAGGGTAGCTGGTGAAGGTGCAGCTAGTCTGAAGTACTTTGTAGACTGCAGGGTAGCTGGTGGATTTACTCCAGGTGGAACTAAAGTCTGATTCAACACTTGGTTATATTTCACATCATTTATCCAGATCTGTGAAGTAACTAAAGGTATTGAATACATGTAGAGGAGTAGAAGTACACCATGTACCTCTGAACTGTAGTGGAGTAGAAAAACAAAAAATTTGAAATACTCAAGTAAAGTACAAGTCTCTCAAAATTGTACATAAGTACTATACTTGAGTAAATGTACTGTACAGTCCAGTGAGTTTGCAGACTAATTAAGCTTTTAAATATTTTATTTTTATAATGCTTATGTGTCCATTTGAGTGTCTTCCCTTGTATTGCTTAATTTATATGGGTTTAATCAAAGTGTTTTCTTTGTCAAAGGCTTATTTTTATTGAGTAATATTGTTATTCCCCTGAAAAAAGTCTGCAACATTATTTTGTCATAGTTTCCAATGACAAAATAAAAATATTGCAGGAAGATTTTCTTTTTGTCTTAGTGACATGTCACTGTAAAACGTAATTTGAAAGAATGAGTGATGTCTCATTGAACCCTTTTTCTAGTCTCAGAGTTTAACTATTGGTGTGTGTTATGAACAAGTAAGAACCAATGTTAACATGTTGTATTTCGGCAATTACTTAATTACAATGTTATTGTATATGAAACCAATTTAAAGGATGGCAAACTCTACAAAAATATTGTCTATTTTCGCAAGTGCTGGCGTTGCAATTTCCTCCTTGATGTGCATACATGAGCTGCCAGCCTCACCATAGGAATGTCTCCGTATCGTGTAGCGATGAGGAAGCGGCGCATGTCTCCATGTTTCATGTACGGCAGGATGACCAGGGGCACCGGCAGAGGAGAGTCCTGCTCTCTCTGTAGAGTCACCCCTGCATGAAACACACACACATACACACAATCACACACACGCACACAATCACACACACATATTTCACAAGGTCGCTGCTGCTGCAGAGGAGAGAAAAAAACGGTCTCTTGGTACAATAGATGAACCTTTACCAGGGTTGGGAGGGCTACTTTGAAAATGTAATCTGTTACAACAACTAGTTACATATAAAAAATGTAATAAGTAACCTAATCTGAGTATCAAAATATAAAAGTAATATAAACTGGGAACTCTGTGATTACCTCAATGTCAAATGCAATGCAAATACAAACAAGAGAAAATCAATAACAACTAGAGAATGCAATTCCTGAAGAAATTGCTAGTGGGAATGCTTTATGCTGAAAAGCTGATGCTGAATTGCTATGCTGAAATGTAATGTGTAAGAAGAAAGTGAAGAATTTAGATTGAAATGATACATGAACACTGGGGGCTTGAATGTGTGATGAGAGAAGAAAAGAAAGTAAAAAGGCTTGGAAAAGCAGCAGAATATTTGAACTGCAAACTTTTGAACTAACTTGATGGTGAATGATCTGTCGCCATGCCAACGGCATTTGATGACATCCCATAATACGCTTAGATGCGTTACCAAACCTGTGAAGTTTTGGGCCATTTGGAGCTTTTTCACTGAAGTTATGAGAAAACCGTGTTTCAAGGCGAGCATTGTGTTGCCATGGTAACGGCATTTGAAGAAATCTCAAAACTGTCCCGTAGATGTCTTCACGGCTGGACTGTTAGCACACATGTGAAGTTTGAGCACTTTTTGAACATTTTCATAGGAGTTATAGCGACATCGTCTTTTATGGCGAGGGATGCGTTTCCATGGAAACGGCATATGATGAAACCCCATAATTGACTTAGAGCTGTTGAGGACTGGACCGTTAACCATTATCTGAAGTGTGGTGCTGTTTTGACCTTTTTCGTAGGCGTTACGACGACATCGTGTTATATGGCGAGGGATGCGTTTCCATGGAAACGGCATATAGTGAGATGTCAGATTTGACGTAGAGCTATTGAGGCATGGACCGGTGATATACAGGTGAAGATTGTGGGACGACCGGACCGTGTCCATTGGAGCTACAGCGACATCGTGTTTTATGGCGAGGGATGCGTTTCCATGGCAACAGCCTATGGTGAGATCTCAGATTTGACGTAGAGCTGTTGAGGGCAGGACCATTAACCCTTATCTGAAGTCTGCTGCTCTGAGCATGTCAGTTGGAGTGATGACATCATCGTGTTACATGACACAGGTGTTTATATTTGAGCTAACGAGGTGTCCAGAGATCAAAGGTTTCCATGGTGATCAAATCAATGTGGCAAAGGCTCAAATGTGTTGAACAACACATTTGTAACAGGTTTGTTAAAGGTGGGGTAGGTAAGTTTCAGAAACCGGCTCGAGATACACTTTTTGTTGATATACAGAAAAGTATATTTTTTCTGTATATATATACATATATATTTGTTTACATATCTGTAAAAGTAAGAATCAGATTTAAAAGTTGTGTTACAGGAATAATGTCAGAAAGATGTGTAACATTTTAAAGTTGGAATGAGTTTTCTGAGTGAAAGTATGAATGAACAGTTAGCAGTTGAAGTTGCATGAAGATTGTTCAAGTCTGAAGAGTTTCTCCATTGACTTCCATGTTAAAAATGTGATGAATTATGGGATGTATCTCTGGAATTATGAAAGTTATGAATGATAAAAGTAATAGCCATCGATTCCCGACTGAGCTGAATGTTTTGATGTTTGAACGGAGTTTCTGCGATGTTCAATGCGGGAGAAGAAGCAGCGCAAAATAACCCAGCGGAATAATAAAGAATTCCGTGCGTGTGTTTTACTTAAAAGTGGGCTCTGGAAGGAAGTTGCAGATTTTTTTCGGCTGTGTATTTTCAAATTCTAGCGCACTCGAGCCAGTTCGTCCAAAGTGACCTACCCCACCTTTAAGTGTATGTAACAATGTCACCTTAGCAAAGAAGAGACCAAGATATTTAATATCTAAGATGTAGCAACAGCAATAGTTTACAAATGCTGTTTAAGCTTAATACATTAATCAAAAGCAAAGTGTATATTTGTTTTTATTCAGGTTTCCATCAACTGCATTAAAAAATAAATGTATTTCAAATAAAGATGATTTAAGTTAGCCTAAATATAAACCATAAAGAAAATGATTTCAGTACTTGTCAACATCAAACGCAGTGCAAGAGAGAAACTAAATATCGATAACATGTTTTTAACCTAAGTGTCTCATATAAGACAACAGAACTATGTGACGTTAGTTACTTTAAGCATCTTTTTATGAACGCAGTTATATTAAAACTGTTGTAGCTTTGTATATTTAAATGTTACAGTCTGTGAAATGTGTAACTGTACATTGACGTTTAATTTAATCAAAGTGCCGTCTCATTGCAGTGCTCTGTCATTGCTGCTACCTCTGCTTTTATTTATTTTTGACTATTTCCATTACTGCAGTGAGGGATGCCAACTAAATAATGTTATACACCTATGTATGATGACAATAAAGATATCCTGATTCTGATTCAGAACCGTGTATGAACACGGCCAACAGAGTGAAAACACAGAGGGCGAGTTCAATGAACCTGCCTTTCAGTGCCAATACCAACAACCAGCTTGCAATGGTTTGTGGGACGGGAGACCAAGTGGATGTGTCCTAATCATTTCTGAAGAAACACAGTATCACAGTCTGATAGGAAACATTAGGTGGTTTCTTACCCAGGAGTCTGACCACATTCTCGTGATCAAAGGTCTTCATGATCTCTGCCTCTCTCAGAAAGTCATACAAGTCTTCCTGGCTGTGGATTCCAACTGGATTTGTAGGACAGAGAATAAAAACACAAAATAAGTAGAAGTTCAGTTGAGTTTAGATAAAGGGTTCATTTCAGTCCCCACCTCTCATGGTCTTCACAGCCACCTTCATGTCCCCTCCTTCCTCTGTTGAGAAGACCCCTTCATAGACTGATCCATACTCTCCTGGAGAACACACAGGAAGTCATGATTTTAACACACAGTTTTACTCCCAAGTAAAATACTTATTTTCTTTTTTCAAAACGGAAGATTCGACAGCATTTGGATGGATCACCATAACATCGCTTCACTTCCAGTGCAATTAGAAGGTCAAAGTGTTCAGTCCTTCACTGAAGTACTTCTAAATCTACTAAATGGATTAGGAAACCCTTTGGGGTTGCTAGATTATGTATCTTCATGACTTTGGTAATGTTCTGACTTCTCTTCTACTGTGAATTGAAATCAGTTTTTAATCTGTAGAGTCAGATTATATTTTAGACTCTATCTGCAACATTTATCATCATGTTCTTTACTATCAAAAATCATTTTAATGAACTTTCCACAGTCCAAGGTTTTACACTACAACTTAAAGTAGTGGACATAATGACAATATGCTTAGCAATAAAAAGCAACGTTTAATAAAATGTGGTGATGATTAATGGTGTATGTATTTCATATATATACAGTGGGGCAAAAAAGTATTTAGTCAGCCACCAATTGTGCAAGTTCTCCCACTTAAAAAGATGAGAGGCCTGTAATGTTCATCCTAGGTACACTTCAACCATGAGAGACAAAATGGGGGGAAAGAATCCAGGAAATCACATTGTAGGATTTTTAATGAATTAATTGGTAAATTCCTGGGTAAAATAAGTATTTGGTCACCTACAAACAAACAAGATTTCTGGCTTAACTTCTTCTTTAAGAGCCTCCTCTGTCCTCCACTCGTTAACTGTATTAATGGCACCTGTTTGAACTCGTTATCAGTATAAAAGACACCTGTCCACAACCTCAAACAGTCACACTCCAAACTCCACTATGGCCAAGACCAAAGAGCTGTCAAAGGACACCAGAAACAAACTTGTAGACCTGCACCAGGCTGGGAAGACTGAATCTGCAATAGGTAAGCAGCTTGGTGTGAAGAAATCAACTGTGGGAGCAATTATTAGAAAATGTAAGACATATAAGACCACTGATAATCTCCCTCGATCTGGGGCTCCACGCAAGATCTCACCCCGTGGGGTCAAAATGATCACGGGGGGACCTAGTCAATGACCTGCAGAGAGCTGGGACCAAAATAACAAAGGCTACCATCAGTAACACACTACGCCGCCAGGGACTCAAATCCTGCAGTGCCAGACGTGTCCCCCTGCTTAAGCCAGTACATGTCCAGGCCCGTCTGAAGTTTGCTAGAGAGCATTTAGATGATCCAGAAGAGGATTGGGAGAATGTCATATGGTCAGATGAAACCAAAATAGAACTTTTTGGTAAAAACTCAACTAGACGTGTTTGGAGGAGAAAGAATGCTGAGTTGCATCCAAAGAACACCATACCTACTGTGAAACATGGGGGTGGAAACATCATGCTTTGGGGCTGTTTTTCTGCAAAGGGACCAGGACGACTGATCCATGTAAAGGAAAGAATGAATGGGGCCATGTATCGTGAGATTTTGAGTGACAACCTCCTTCCATCAGCAAGGGCATTGAAGATGAAACGTGGCTGGGTCTTTCAGCATGACAATGATCCCAAACACACCGCCCGGGCAACGAAGGAGTGGCTTCGTAAGAAGCATTTCAAGGTCCTGGAGTGGCCTAGCCAGTCTCCAGATCTCAACCCCATAGAAAATCTTTGGAGGGAGTTGAAAGTCCGTGTTGCCCAGCGACAGTCCCAAAACATCACTGCTCTAGAGGAGATCTGCATGGAGGAATGCCAGCAACAGTGTGTGAAAACCTTGTGAAAACTTACAGAAAACGTTTGACCTCTGTCATTGCCAACAAAGGGTATATAACAAAGTATTGAGATGAACTTTTGTTATTGATCAAATACTTATTTTCCACCATAATGTGCAAATAAATTCTTTAAAAATCAGACAATGTGATTTTCTGGATTCTTTCCCCCCATTCTGTCTCTCATAGTTGAGGTATACCTAGGATGAAAATTACAGGCCTCTCTCATCTTTTTAAGTGGGAGAACTTGCACAATTGGTGGCTGACTAAATACTTTTTTGCCCCACTGTATATATGAATATACCATATCACCATGATCTTAAAATCAGAATCAATCTTATTTTACTTGGCCTACTGAACCCTGAAAATTATAGTGGGTCGATTTATTTATTACACTAAACTTATTTTCATTGCAGCCTTTCTACATTTACAATATCTGTGCTGCAGGGTAGGAAACAATCATACTGGAACTAAAACCCTTTTCTAACATTTTGGAAAAAGATGGTGGTTAAGGTTTTGTTTTTTAGGAAGAACTCACTGCTGGATGTGGGACTCTGTTCTCCTGTGTGAAAGTGAACTAGGCTGCTTTAACACTGAACTGTAGGAAGTGTTCGAGACATCCACAGTATTATTCACCCTGTTTCCAGTTTGCAAATGGTGGCCCTGCATTCAAAGTCTCCATAATTGTTGCTGAGTCATCATGAACTGACCTTTGCCGAGCTCCTTCCCCAGGGTGAGTGTTTCCCTCTCCACCAGGACTTCCTTCAGACTGTCCAGCATGCTGCCGCCGAGCGCCTCCAACATCTGGACCACCCCCACCACTGAAACTAAAGGGAACACAAAGGAGTAAACTCAAAGTAACTGCACATTGAAATCTGAAATCCCTTAAAACAGGAAGTACAATAGAGACTGTATTTTTATCAAATACCAGCATAAAAGGACATTCTTTGTCTTTCTTTCACATGTGTACAATTTGACACAATGAATTAAATGAATTACAGTTAGTAAAAGTTCAGACTTTAGTCATTAGCGTTAGTTCATAAACGAAGTGGGTTGTTTACATTGGGGGGCTACAAGACCTGATACACACCCACATATACATACACTTGAAATAATTGACATCTAAAATAGGCTAAATGTTGTGAAGGAATTCTGTACATTTGTTATTTTACCGTGTTTGTGTAATGACATTGCTAATGATAATGCTGTGCCGGGCTATCAAGTTTATCCACACAAAAAGAATGTTATGGGATAAAGAACATGTGTCGGCAGCACAAACAACATTATATATATGTTTATTCATGCTTTGTGTGGATGGTTATTGGGATGCTATTTGTTTGGGATTAGATTTGTGTCCTAAGTATTGTGCGATACCCTTCATGTAATAAACATAACATTTGAACATGACACTCACTGCTGGCCGGCTGAGGTTCAGCTTCCTCCTCCTGCTGAAGTCTGTAGGAAACTCCAGCGTTCATTGGCAGAAGCTCCACATCCTGGTCGGACCTGCAGCAACATTATAACTTTCTTTTAATTGTCAATACATTTTTCTTGACAGTTTAGTCATCATAACTCCTTGCTAAGAAAAACGGGCATCCTAAATACTAATCTTATCTCATTAGTAGTAAAACAATGTTGATATATTCATTTGAGTATTACTAGAATAAATTGAGATTTTCAGACAATATTATAATATACTTGAATTAGGTAGTAATTTGCCACAGTACCTTTTTAGATATATTTTCTAATCCAAGGTCCACCAAGCCAGAATGTTTACTAAACAAAACCCTCTCATCATGTAACTTCTGTCCTTTACAGCAAAGTAGCTTTGAGCCCTTCCATGTTTCCCCAGCATGCTGCTGAGCAGTCTTCAGTTAGTGGAGCTCCCTCTGGTGCACACTGACAGTTATTGCAAAAACTGACTATGGTCAGCTTTCATATTACACATGTTCTAGATGAATGCACATTAAACCACTGACTGGTGTGTAGTTAAAATACTTCTTGGAGATCATTTTGATATTTGATACATGCCTGATGGGATACCTCAGTGCAAAGGCATTCATTCATCATCTTAGATGTGTTGTATACTGGCTGAGATGACTTTAATACACTTTCAGAATGCTTTCTTATTAATATGCTACATGGGATTTATAAAAGAATATATTTGGTATACCTTTTGCGGATTTTTTTCTTTCTTTTTCATGATACATTTGACAGGCCAAGTCATCAGCCTGTATTGTAGCTCTAGCTGCTTGAATAACATTAAACTAATCCTTACCAGTGTGAGCAGTCTCGTTTTTATCACTAGTGGGTTCTTTTTGTGCAAAACTATCCACCACCTTATTGACAAAGTATGTTTTTGAGCTGAAAGTAAAGTTTTAATATGGAACAATTTCACATATTACCTTTGTAATTTTACACCTAAATCTTTCCTCACATTGATCTCCTCGTGTGCGAAAGTATCTCACAATGAAGGCGCTAAGAAACTCATCTATGGCCTATTATAAAGCTTTGTCATTTCATATGACACCTCATGTTCTGTAGTTATTTTGATACTTTCCCTTCCAACACTCTCAACTCAGCAATGACCACACACTTCATCAAAAATAACTTTAAAGTAGTAGGCTACTCAAAAGAATAAGACGTGTTAGGTCCCATTACCTGAGTTTAGTGTAGTTGCTGCGCAGGACACACACAACAATGGGGATTAGAGCCATGAGCAGCAGGATGGCAAATAAAATACCAATTGTCATCCACATGGAGGTGCGACTCTGTGACTTAGAAGCTGTTGGAACTACTGGCAGCTCTGAGAAGTGTAAGCCCGGCGTCTGTGTGCTCACCACAGGA
Organism: Harpagifer antarcticus; assembly: GCA_902827135.1. Lineage (NCBI taxonomy): Eukaryota > Metazoa > Chordata > Actinopteri > Perciformes > Harpagiferidae > Harpagifer > Harpagifer antarcticus. Next base: position 2,121,971 of record CADEHL010001043.1, on the reverse strand, counting down.
GGAACCTTCCCTGGAACAGAACAGAATGATTCAGGTGGCTCAAATTAACAGCACTTTTGACTTTTATTTACTTCAAATATGCACTTTTTGTTCAGTAGTTATTCAAAGCTAGCCTGTGCACATGTACAGAACCCAGAGTAACCCAAAGTATAACAAGAGTGCTAAAAAGACAACAACATCCAGCTAAAGTATGCTAATATTAGCTAACTTTAGCCATCGTTAGCTAACCCATCCTCTAATTGTGTTACTGCGTATAGCTTCAGTTTGCTTGTGTAGGAGGCAGAATGTGTTATATTCTTCTTTCATCGAGCTAGCTAAGTCATTAATGGGTCATTCCAGAATAGGAGGACATTTTCAATGTCAATTCATCTTCTCCCTTTCATTTTCATATTTGTCTGATCCTTTCACCGTAGAACGAGTGTGCTACTCTTACCCACTCAACCCTGTTACTCATATTATCAGAATAAGACTAATACAAATCATAGTTATCTTTCTTTAGTTTAATAATGTTGTTCTTGCCTTGAAAGTGGCCTTATATTCTGCATCTAGCATCAATTCCTGAGGTAAAAACTAATATTAGCATTGATCTGCAACCCTGTTACTATAGTTAAAGTAATTACAGTTACAGAGTTGCATTTACTGCAGTACCATTTATTATCTAAAATTAAATTAAATGTTTACATTTAGCATAATCCAAAGGTTTTACTGTATATTCCCAGAATAATAATTGCCTTCTTTGTTAATGGCAACAATGAACCCTTTTGTTAAAAATAAATTCAAAATGAACACATCTGTGTTTAAATTATAGTTAGATCAAGAGGTTAATAGAACATTTGAAACTGATTCTATTGATTTCAAAGTTCTAGCTAACCGTTGAGTACAGTTAAAAAGCAACAGATAAAACATCTTATAGTGTGAAATTCGATTTAAGATAGGATACAACTGCTGCTCTGTATAAATGTTCTGTAGTTCGTCTGATTACAATTGTGCTTTTAATCTCAAAACAGCTAAAGTATCTGACTTTCAGGCAGAAATGTGGGAAACTTATTTTTACAGAAACCTTAAAACTGAACTAACTGGTTCTTAGGGTTAACTTTGATTTAAACATTTGTATAATACTAAGGGCTTTATTGACTATGGGTAACTGTATTAGGGTTAACCTCATAACTTTATTACCTAGGGTTAATGTAATTGAAAAAATTGTAACTAAAAAGTTCATTAAGAAAGGCATGGAGACTCCAGCTAGTGTGAAGTGAGCCAGTTCCTATTGCTGCCCACCAGCTGCAGAGAGTTAACAAATTAAAGGGGCGTGGCCCCACAGCTCTGATAACTCAACAATCAGGACTGGTGTCCATTTTAGGCAGCACTTTCCTGGAGCGTCAGACTGACAAAGACAAAGGAGTCCTGTTGGAGGCAAATCCTACTTTAACTGTGCTTAGTATCTCTGGTGTTTTTGGTCCCCTCTTGCTAAGACATGTGTATTTTCTCCAACCCTGTTCATGTGTCCTCTCTCAATTATCACTGGCCCCGTGTATCTCCTACTCGATATAACCGGCCTGCTCTCGTCTATCCCACATACTCCACTGACATCCAACATCTAGTTTCAGGCGGCCTGTGGAACTGCCAGTCAGCTGTTCCTAAGGCTGACTTCATCTCTGGCTACGCTTCCCTGCAGTCTCTGGATTTCCTTGCTCTCACTGAGACCTGGATTACTCCATCCAACACATCCACCCCAGCAGCTCTCTCCACAGCATACTCCTTCTCCCATACACCCAGACCCACTGGCAGAGGAGGTGGCACTGGTCTCCTGCTCTCTCCCAAATGGAGCTTTTCCCTCTTCAAGCTACCTAATTTCACTCCTTCCACCTTTGAATTCCATGCCGTCACAGTAACCCATCCTATACAATTAACCATTGTTGTTCTCTACCGTCCACCAGGCGCCTTGGGGGACTTCTTGGAGGAATTAGATCATCTTCTCTCACACATCCCTGAAACTGGCCCTCCCGCTGTACTTCTCGGAGACTTCAACCTCCAGACGGGGAAGATAGACGAACTAACATCTCTGTTAACCGCCTTTGCTTTCTCACTGTCTCCATCCCCACCAACTCATAAAGCTGGCAATGTCCTTGATCTCATATTCTCAAGGAACTGCACTACTTCTAACCTCTATGTAAACCCGCTCCACACATCCGATCACTTCTTCATTTCATTCTCTCTACCCCTTTCCAAACATAACAAACTAATCTCTTCTCATCCTGCACCTGTCCACCGTAACCTTCGTTCCCTCTCCCCCTCTACCTTTGCCTCATCGGTGCTCTCAGCCCTCCCTTCCTCTGACTCGTTCCAACTCCTGCCTCCAAACTCTGCTGCAGAAACTCTCCTCTCTACTCTCTCATCCTCTCTGGACTCTCTCTGTCCTCTCACATCTTGGCAGGCTCGTCAGTCCCCTCCTGCTCCCTGGCTAAATGACGCACTGCGTGCTAATAGAACCGTCCTTCGGGCAGCAGAGCGGAAACGGTGGAAATCCAAACACCGTGACGACCGCCTAACCTATCAGGCTCTCCTTTCCTCTTTCTCTGCCTCCATCTCTCAGGCAAAGAGCACTTTCTTTCAAGATAAGATCCAATCTTCCTATTCCAATCCCAAAAAACTATTTTCCATCTTCTCCACCCTCTTGGACCCTCCCAAAGCCCCTCCCCCCTCCTCACTTCTGTCAAGCGACTTTGTTAACACCTTTGAAAAAAAGGTTGATGATATTCGCTCTTCTTTTTCTGACTCACCTCTACTCACCGCTGGGTCACCAGACCCATGGCCGTATCTACCATTGAGGTCACCGAGGTCCGGACCTCGGTCATTTTTTTCGAGCTGTGTATATAACTTAACTTGTGAAATAATTGCACTAAACGGGGTTCTTTGTAGTACTTCCATTTACTGACGATGGGGGCGCTGCATAAGTACGTAGCCTCTGTTAAAGCAAACAGAAGAAGACGACATGTATCAACAAACCATCGCAGCTCGGACTTGTACCGGATCAGCGGAGGAGTGATGAGGTATCTAGAGATCTGTGGCCCCGTCTCAGGTCGACTATTTTCATTTCCTCGCTCCTCGGTCTCACCGGAAGTTGATTTGTCTGCGCCATCTTGAGTCCGTCCCATGGCTCTTATTTCTGCCGGAGGAGCGAGGAGCGATAATGGAAGAGCGATAACCGAGGAACCACCAGACCATCCTTCGATGAAATGCTCAGATACTCGCCCCCGCCCCCTTAATGTGTACTAACAGAGGCGGGGGTGTTTGTGGAAATAACGGGGACAGAGCTGCTGTCAGACGATCAGCTGTGCAGCGTCATCACAAACGGACATAGCTTCATGTGACGCTCCGGAGGAAAGGACGTCCCATTGCTCTTAAAACTAATTTCCTGCTTCTCGTAGTTTCCTTGCGTCTCTCCTTGCTTCCCTGGTGGGAGGGACTAGTCGCAGGGAAACGACGCAAGTGAGGGACGCAAGGAATCCATTTAACCGACCTGAGACGGGGCCCCTGGCTTAGTTGTATCTAGAGATCTGAGTCCAGCGGCTGCTTGTGTTCCTGTTCATCAGGACATCATAGGACCAGCAGATCCTGTGTGAGCGCTCTACGTTAGTCAGTGGACGTCCGACAACATGCACACTAACTTATTTTGCAGCTTTAGGCTATACTTTGGTTTAAATTGCGTGAATACACTAGCTAGAGAGCTACAGTTAATTACGTTCATCCAATGTCAGAAGGATTACCTTTTAACAAACGTTGTAATGCTTTTCTTTCATTTCAATTTGAGTAAAACATTGAAGATATAACATTGTGTTGTTTTCTTTTTACACTGACTCAGATATAATGAAAAGACTACGTCAGTAGAAGCTCAGCGTTGGTGAGAGAGAGCGAGAGCGAGAGAGCGAGAGAGCGAGAGCGAGAGAGAGAGAGAGAGAGAGACAGGCTTAATAACCCCATCTATCTAGCTATATATCTATAGCAATAGTCTTCATTTATAGACAATAGGCATCATTTTAAAACAACATCTATTGCAGTTATGATGTCATAATAACATACAATTGTATAAAACACAATTTGCTTACATCTTTGTTCTCTTTTGAGAATCAAACAAAACTGATTTCAAGTAAAAAAAGAATGCAAACAAAGAAATGAAATTAACTAAATGGCTGAATTGCTTTTAAATCGCAGGAGCGACAAGTGAGGAGGAGCAACCAGTGAGGAGGAGCGAGCGACCAGTGAGGAGGAGTGACCAGTGAGGAGGAGCGACCAGTGAGGAGGAGGAGCGAGCGACCAGTGAGGAGGAGCGACCAGTGAGGAGGAGGAGCGAGCGACCAGTGAGGAGGAGCGACCAGTGAAGAGGAGCGAGCGTGAAATAGTACCCGCTAGCCGGAACTACGCTAAGTGGAAATGCAACCAAAAACGGGCCCCGCACAGCTCGGCACGCTTTAAGCGAGCTCCGCGCTGTAGTGGAAATGCGCCATTGGAGAGAGAGGGGAAAAGGAGGTTAGTGTGTGGGTGAAAGGAGGGTCTGGACAGGGCCATATCCAGGATTTCCTAAATATCGGGGTCACACATTGGATAATATATTGATTTCAAACCATGTCAGTGGGCTGACATTATTTTTGAAAGTGTGATGCACAAGGAGGAGCGACCAGTGAGGAGGAGCGACCAGTGAAGAGGAGCGACCAGTGAGGAGGAGCGACCAGTGAGGAGGAGCGACCAGTGAAGAGGAGCGACCAGTGAACAACGAGGAGAGGTTGAACAAAGAGGGAGAGTAGAGGACAGAGAGAGAGGAGTGAACAGGAAGAAGACAGAGAGACTCAAGAAGATGGAAGAGAGGCTGCAGGTTATGGAAAGGAGAGAGACATGGAAAGTGAATGTTGACAATGTTTTGTGATCATTTTAGCCTCTTCTGCGTGTCCAGATCATTCATAGTAACAATCAACTGATTGTTGTGCATCACACTTTCAAAAATAATGTCAGCCCACTGACATGGTTTGAAATCAATATATTATCCAATGTGTGACCCCCCACAGGACTGAAAAAGCACCTAACTAGATCATGAAAATCCCCAAAATCTCGGGGGGTATCACCCGAACCCCCCTAACATATTTGGACCTCGATATTTAGGAAATCCTGGATATGGCCCTGACCAGACCCACCTTTCACCCACACACTAACCTCCTTTTCCCCTCTCTCTCCAATGGCGCATTTCCACTACAGCGCGGAGCTCGCTTAAAGCGTGCCGAGCTGTGCGGGGCCCGTTTTTGGTTGCATTTCCACTTAGCGTAGTTCCGGCTAGCGGGTACTATTTCACAGTTTTTCTGGCCCCATAAAATCGAGGTTCTTTCCGGGCCAACAACCGGGCTGAGTCGGGCTGAGTATGCTAAACTAGGGAGAGAATCGCTGGCAAGGAGCTACAACTACAACAAGATGAACATATTTGACCGTGATTTAATTGTAATACACGTTTCTAAATGATGCCGAAGTAACAACATACTGATACCGGTTAGTAACAACCATGAATTAATGCTTTGACAAGTCTGCAGACAGACGGCAGAGAAACACCTTTTAAAATTCGTGTTTTCTGAATGGAGATCGGCTAAGCTAACGCAGTATATGCTCCGACCGTCCACACTCACAACAACGGCCTACAGACATAAATAAACCAGCGACTGTATTCTCCATGACACAGACAGTCTGTGGTTTGTACTTGTTTAACTTTTGTCTAGTTTCTGAACAGATATGAGGAGCTGTGAGCTCTGAAGGCTAACAGCTACCGGCTGATGTTATTTTTCTGGGGTTCTCATTGAAGATGACGTCACGGCTCCGCCTACACTGCGTTACTATAGATACTACCCCAGTTCCTAAACTGTAATGGAAATGCGCCATAAAGTGAGCCAGTCCTAACAAGGCCTAACGAGGCCTAGCCATACCGAGCAAGGCCGTGTAGTGGAAATGCGCCACAAGTGAGGTTCTTACCCTCATTACCTCTGCCCGCCCTACCACCTGTCCTCTGGACCCTATCCCTTCAAACCTCCTTCAGACTATCGCTCCTGATATTCTACCGTTTCTCACCCATTTCATCAACACTTCTCTAACTTCTGGTCACTTTCCAAATAGTCTTAAGGAGGCAAGAGTAAACCCTCTCCTAAAGAAACCCACTCTCAACCCGTCTGATGTTATAAACTACAGGCCTGTCTCTCTCCTCCCGTTCCTGTCTAAAACACTTGAACGCACTGTCTTTAAACAACTCTCCTGTTCTCTCCATCAGAACAACCTTCTGGATCCGCACCAGTCTGGTTTCAAGGCAGGTCACTCCACAGAAACTGCCCTCCTTGATGTCACTGAGGAACTGCACACTGCCAAAGCAGCATCCCTCTCCTCTGTCATCATCATGTTGGACCTGTCAGCTGCATTCGACACGGTGAACCATCTGATCCTCCTTCGCACTCTCCAAGAACTTGGAGTTTCAGGCTCTGCACTTTCCCTCGTCACCTCATACCTCAAAGACCGCACCTACAGGGTAACTTGGAGAGGGTCCGAGCCTTGTCAATTAACTACAGGGGTCCCTCAGGGCTCTGTTCTGGGTCCCCTCCTCTTCTCCTTGTACACAAACTCGCTCGGATCAGTCATTAATTCTATCCTTTCCCCGCTCAGAGACCCAGGTCGTCGCACGCATCTCTGCTTGTCTAGCTGACATCTCTCAGTGGATGTCTGCTCATCACCTCAAGCTCAACCTTGACAAGACTGAACTGCTTTTCCTTCCAGGAAAAGATTGTCCCACTCTTGACCTGACAATCAACATCGGCACCTCTGTTGTTTCCCCGACTCAGACTGCAAGGAATCTGGGTGTGATCCTAGATAACAACCTGTCCTTCATTGCAAACATCGCTGCTACAACCCGTTGCTACAGATACACGCTTTACAACATCAGGAAGATTCGTCCCCAGCTGACCCAGAAAGCCATGCAGGTTCTGGTCCAGGCTCTCGTCATCTCACGCCTAGACTACTGCAACTCCCTCCTGGCTGGTCTACCTGCATGTGCCATCCGACCTCTGCAGCTCATCCAGAATGCAGCGGCTCGTCTGGTCTTCAACCTTCCGAAATGTTCCCACACCACTCCGCTCCTCCGCTCCCTTCACTGGCTCCCGGTAACTGCTAGAATCCACTTCAAGACACTGGTACTTGCATACCATGCTGCGAATGGATCCGGCCCTTCCTACATCCAGGACATGGTTAAACTGTACACCCCAGCACGTGCACTCCGCTCTGCATCAGCCAAACAGCTCGCTGCACCCTCGCTGCGAGGGGGACCCAAGTTCCCATCAGCAAAAACACGTGGGTTTGCTATCCTGGCTCCAAGATGGTGGAATGAGCTCCCCATTGACATCAGGACAGCAGAAAGCTTACACACCTTCCAGACTGAAAACTCATCTCTTTCGACTCCACTTCGAGCGATAGAATTACTAACAGAGCACTTATATACTAATAAAGGACTGGCTTCTCTAAAGCCAGCTGAGTAGCACTTGAAATGTTTGGCTCTATGAAACCTGATGTACTTATATGATTCTGTTTTCTTCAAGTTTGTATCTTCTTAGTCGAACGCACTTATTGTAAGTGGCTCTGGATAAAAGCGTCAGCTAAATGCAATGTAATGTTCTAAAATATATACCATTGATGCCTGAGCTGGCCAACTCAACTTTTGTGATGATTTACTTTCTGTTCTTCTCAAATACATAACAGAAAATAAAGGGTTTTTTTTACATCTGAACGTCATCCAATTCTGGAATGACTCACAAAGGAAAAAACTTAAAAGTTAGGAACTGAAACCAGAACTGAACCCTAACACTGTTATTTCCTAACACATGTCTGTCTCATTATTTCCCTCGCCTTTCTAATGTGTCGAAATCTTAGTTGGGTTTACATACATCTGTGGATTGTGACGGTGGCAGTGGATGAAGGTGGAGCCCCCCCCAGGGTGGATGCATCGTTCCAGGCCTGCACTGAGAGCCTGTATCCGTGCTGGGGGCTCAGCTCGGTGACAGTGACTGATGTGTTGGTCAGCCCTGCTGAGTCAGGCAGGAACACCACAGTATCGCCACACGCCTGCCACTGACGGCTGGACTCCACTTCCTTCTCACACTTGATGCCATACATCACTTCCTGTCTGCCTCCACGGTCATGAGGAGGATCCCACGTCACCATCAGCACGGAGTCATTATGGTGACGGGCTGTGAGATTCACCGGAGCAGAGGGCGGCTCTGTGGGGGACAAAGGGAAGTAAAACATGAGAGTTTGCAAAATCGTATGAAATAAGTGTCCTTAGCATCACATTAGATAAAGGTAGAACAAGGGAGACAACCTGTGTCCATTAGATTTACAAGTAATAATAAAATAAACTGCATCAATGACAATTGAGGGGAAATGTGCCATGTTGCACTGAAACAACTGAAATGTTGACTTTTATTAAATGTATTATGACAGCAGATTTCACATTATTGAATTAGGTTAGTTGAAAGCAATAATATTAAGTTGAACCTTATTTCAACTTAATATTATTGCTTTGAACTAACCTAATACAATTATTTGTAGTCTGTTGATATAATACATTTAATAAAAGTCAACGTTTAATTCAAATCCCATTCATAAGTTGAATAGTATATTGATTGACACCGGTTTATTTGCATAAACTCACTGAGTGTGTCTTACTAGTGCATCCGAGGTCTTCAGGGTCCGTTGGTAGGCGGGTGTAACCCTGCAGACAAACACACCTCTCAGATCCCTTCCCATATGTGTTGCTATTCTGTGGGCATGGCCGGCATACTCCACTCTCATTGGCTGGTTTGTAGTAGCCCATATCACAAGCTGGTGGGAAAAGATAGAGTGAGTCCCTTTCCTCCAACTTTTATTTAAAAAAAAAGAAGTTCTCTTCTACTGTGGTAATAATGTTATTTTCAGGATACAATGACATTTTGCTGTGCATGTTCACCGTCCCCAGATGTGTGTGTGTGTGTGTGTGTTGTTGTGTGTGTGTGTGTGTGTGTGTGTGTGTGTGTGTGTGTGTGTGTGTGTGTGTGTGTGTGTGTGTGTGTGTGTGTGTGTGTGTGTGTGTGTGTGTGTGTGTGTGTGATGCATGTTGGGCATCTAAAAAAATACCTGATGCATGCCCAGGAACTTTATTCCAGAGTGGTTGGGTTCTTGAATGACCCTGGTTTTATATATCAGTTCATTTTTTATGTAAGCATTGCGAACAAAGATTATTTCTGACAAGGACCTTTTTTAATTTGTCCTTTTTAGATTTATTTTTATATAGTGAACAAAACATTTTGTGTAAAAGTAAAAAATCACATTTATCTTTGACATGTCTTGTTAGTCACTGGCGGACATACACCGTTTGAGCTAAAGCTGTCATATATATATATATATATATATATATATATATATATATATATATCCATCAAGCTGATCTGTGGAGCTTTTAGGAAGCGGACAGTCAGGAAACACAACTCCTCCTCTGACTTGTCTGTCTTCTATCTAATTGTATTCTCTAGTCATCAGTAAAGCAGCTTATTTTAAAGTAATGTAATTGAAAAAGTTAATCTCCGTACTTTGACATGTGTCATCCATGACTTGATGGCCGGGATTACAGGTACATCCTCCATGCTCTGGACCCCATCCTCCATCCGCCTCACACTCTCTAACAGGAGGAGAAACCTCCACAGCTCCGTTCACACAGGAGCCCCTCAGGTCACCCGACGCGGCCCCCGTCCCTTCAAACAAGGCCAGGTTACTAATGATGTCAGGGCACCTCCTGTAGTACAGTCTGATGGATGTCAGCAGCACACATGTTCCAGAGTAGGAGAAGGCCAGCTGGAAGCCTGTCCGTCTGACGGGGCCCAGGCCCAGAGCTAGTCTGCGCTCAAAGTACCCGGACAGCAGGACTGCATTGACAGGGAAAGGCCTGGAGGTGTTAAGATTCAGGACGGTCAAACTATTTTGAAACCTTGTCATTGGTGTGTTTTTGTCAAAAAAGTGAACTTGTAGTGGGCTCAGCTGTTCAGACGGCTGTTGTTCTTGGGCTAAGGAAATATCCATCAGTATGTAGTGGGCATCTTTCCGCTCCATCCACGGGCTTAAAACAGTTCTTGTCATGCGCCTTGCACAGGCTTGAAGCACAGGGACTGAAGCAAGGTTAACTGAAGCCCACTGGGATGTTAGGGGAGATAAGATAACATATTGATACCAGTGTGGGGAAACATTTGATCATAGCAGCCATGTAGACCAACATTGCATATGTATCAAAAGGTATACAAAACAGAACAGTACATATGTACGTATCTACGTATACCTAGAGTATCTCTATTGAATATATGATATTAATATACAGATTAACAAATATAATTGAAGTCCGTATACTTTGATAGGCCGGCCAGGCCTAAACCAACAACATGTATACTTGCTGAAAAGCTGCAGGGTAGAACTACAGGTTCACAACATCCTGATGGGACTCAGCAAAGTGGAATAAGCAAATAGACAATAAGGTATGCATACTAATCATTGGACCTATATGATGCTGTCTGAACAGTGATCCCATTCGCTGGGAGTTCTTGTTGAATGACATCTTGGTCAAATTGATGATTTAAGTTATATTTCGTTCTGTAAAACACAAGCAGCAGGTTTCACACCATGAGTGGTAACAGCTGGAGTAAATACAGTGACGTGTTTAGTTAGCATTTAGCATTGGGTTCAATCTTGTATCGTCGTTATTTAGTGATGGATTAAAGCTTTTGCTGCGCATGAACCAAGCATTAGAATGATCTTACCTCTGCGTTTGGCTCCGATTTCCATTCCAATGATTTCTGTTGATCAGAATGGAAAAGCTCCACTAAACAGGAGAGAGAAATCAACACTCTGTAACTATGCTGAGACAGGCGTTTCAAAAGAAAAAAAACATCTATAAAGAATAAAAAAGGGTAACATTTGAGCTGGATCATTAGGTCACATATATATAGTACTGGCTTCTTTTGATTTAGTACAACAATAACAATATCCTAAATGCGTTCAGCTTTTCGTTATGAGGGTGCTTCCTGTTTCTACAGTTGCAATAACATTGATTTTAGTTGCATAACATTTGCACAAACAAAACAAAATGGAAATCTTACCAGAATGTTTCCGTTAAAGGAAAGATATTAAGTGTTAAGTCCAAATTGACATATGAATGAGTTCAATTGACTGCTGTAAAAAAATGAGGTCAAGAAAACGACATCATTTCAACCAATTTATTGGTTACAAATATTAAAACACTTCCTAACAATGATCAAATACAATTATTGAATATTTTGTAAAGCTAAGAAAGATGGTTGTTATTTATATTACATGTAGTAATGTTGTATATATTCCCCTTTTGAAGTCACATGATCAATTGATGGATTGTAAATAAAACCTGTATAAATAAAATCATGTTTTTGTCCTTAGTACTTTCCCATCAGCTGCGACTGTGCACGTGATGGGGGTGAACCACAGACTGCAGTACATCTGCTCAACACTGTACTTAGTGTGGAACATTGCACTTTAAAAGATCAATCTTATATACAAAACAAATGATTGGTTTACAGATTGTTATAGGTGTTATAACGTAACCAACAGTATAAACATGTATTCAATTGCCTCGACAGCTCCAACATTAAAATGATGCTAAAAAGCTTAAACTAACCTTTTGCTGATGATGTCATTTCAATAAGTTTGCAAGCATTCTTGTTAACCTTCCGTGCTTTATTGCTCATAAGATCTTCTTCCATCACTGCCTTTACACTAAATCAGTGTTTCTCAAACTTTTTCATACCAAGAACCACTTAACCAATAAAAAAACACTCGCGGACCACCTAACTCCACAAATATCCAAAAACACATCGTTTTTTACAAATCGCCTGAACATGGTACCATCAAGTGGCCACATGTGTGATGAAGGTGTTTATCTGGGCTATATCATGCAATCAAAAGTGAAATTTAAGCTTGCTCCATTGCGGAGATATTCCCGCGAGAGTGTGAAAACCTTAAATTAATTAATTTATATCAAATGTGACATTTTACCAATATACTCACGGACCACTAGGGGGCGCTCACGGACCACCAGTGGCCCGCGGACCACACTTTGAGAAGCACTGCACTAAATAATATAACACGCTCAATATACTAGATCATCTTTGAAAAACACAATACTGTGTGTACTTTAACATCAATAATACCTTTGTCTAAGGGAAGTTAACTCTATTTGTACTTATGCACTAACTCTTTGGTTTAGGGTGTGCAGAGGCAAGTTAGAAAATGATCCACTTTCTGACAACCAGTGTAATGTCTCAGAGATGAAATATACGATTATACATTTGTATCAAATAAGTAAATGTGAAACACTCACCCTCCTCTGCTTGGTATTGAGTTTCACAGCCGGCTTCCCACAGCAGGATCCACAGCAGGAGTAAAGTAGGCCAAACACACCGGGGTGTAAACAGTGTAGTGTTACTAACAGCCATGTTTACAGCGTGTTAGAAATGAGTATCATAATCTACGCCTGCCAGATCTCACACCCAGCCTGTCAGTCTGCACTGAGGGAGTCACTGGAACAATGTTTACATGTCTTTATAATGTTTGGACTCAGAGGAATGTCGCCTCCCACACTGGAGTTCCTCTATTATTGCTTTTGACGATACAATAAGACAGTATACTTCAGAACACACTGATATCCTCACTATATATATATATATATATACGGAATAGTGTTTTTCTCCAAATAAAGACACTTTTGGATAATGACGATCATTTTAAAAATTCGAATTGTACAACAATTCACAAACAGGTTTTAATTCTCAATGCATAAAGACAATTGTAATAAACTGTAATTTTTTTTTTAAGCTCTAGTATACAAGTATGTAGCACTTGTATACTAGTACTAAACCCTAACCCCAATAAACATCTGTATTTAGTTTTAGTTCCCAAAGCCAAAATCCTTTATGGGCAGTATTGGGCAAGACTTTCTCACTTCCTATTTCTATTTTCTATCTCTTTGGAAATGCTGACTTTAAAGAATTGTAGCTTTCTGTCATGTAAAGAGTATTATTCACCCTGAAAAGAGTACACAATGTTAACTTACTGAAGTTTGAACCTGATTGTAAGATATGTTTTGTTCCGTCTACATTGCAGCGCTGGCACATCAACCTGCAATCTCTCATTTCTTTGTCTGCAACTGAAAACACACTCACAGCCTCTAAAGAGTGTCTTCATATCATCAGGGTTGCCAACTTTGGGAACCTGGCTGGAGTGAGATTTTGATATCATGGGTTTAATTACACATTATGCGCACGAAATGACTGCTATCGTGTCAGCAGCGGGACCTTAGCATATATATATATATGATATATATACAATATATACAAATACACAATATTGGACACAGACTATAAAGGACACAACGTTTCATTCACTATTGAAAGTCAAACACATGTTTGTTTCCACTGTTTTATTTTGTGCCTGTCGCGATAAGCAATTCATTGACTTATCGTACGATAAATAAAAATGAACTCGATAAATTGCCATTTACATGAGGATGTGACTAGCAGTTTGAAAGGATGTACTTGAATTATTATTGTATATTATCATTATGTCAGTGGTCTAAAATGGTCATACAACGGTGCCGACAATATTATCGTTTATCGCAATCATTTCCGGGAAAATGTATCCAACCAAATTAATTATCGTGAGAGGCCTATAGGCTACGTGAAACACACACACAAACAAATCTACAGACTTACTCCAAACTGCCAAACATATTAATTAACACACTCTCACTCTCATATACTCTTTGACTCTATTTTGGCCTAGTAGAACAATAAGCAGCAGACTTTTACTTTTTATCATTTCTACTGGATCTTAGATCTGCGCATGCGCAATACGGGTCGGCAGTTGCGGCTCCAGAGTATTTTTATTGGGTAATCCATGGTAGGGCTAACCCATACAGTGGTGGGGCTCAAGTCAGTATTTGCAATGTAATTACATACACGCTATATCGCTCCCCTTGACAGTGAAACGCCACGCGTGAGGTTTAGATTATTTCCCTGTCTCAATCCAAATTGAACTGTATGAAATAAAAAGGCACATTTGTCTTGTAGTAAATAAAAAGGGCGACCTGGAGCCAATCCTGTAACTTCTCCACAGGTGAAAGAGTTGACATGCTGAAAACCCAACCCCTGCAGGGGGTCTGGGGGGATTCTCCCCCAGGAGATTTTTTTTGTTTTTGTTTTGAAATAGGCTACTAACATAAAATACACATTCTGGTACTCTCTTGAGAAGAAAAATAAATAAATCTATTACTACACGACATATTAAAAAAATTCTGAAAGCTGAACCTGCTGCTCCTCACAGAGAGAAGAGAGAAGAGGCTGTGAATGACTTTACATTGTGGATAAGGGTGGATAGCCCCCATTGTTCTGTGTGTCAAAATGAAAGACAGCCCACACACCTATCAATCATCAAACCGTGGGGTCTTATTTCATTACGTGTTGATTTCTATCAACACGTAATGTTGTATCGATGTATATAGAGATGTACTACAGCAAAAGTATTCTCCGTCGGGACTTCCTGGAACAACACCACGCCGTTATCTTGATTCTGATTGGCCAGAAGAGATTATCAAAGATGTTCTATTGAGAAGATGATCACTACGTGACAAAAGTTTTCAAAACCGTTTCTAGTCTTCGGTATTATTGTTTTTGGTGTAAGAATAGTGTGGGCAGCGTGAGAGCGTGAGATTGAGAGTGAAAGCGTGTGTCACACGCCAGATGCGTGAGAGTTGGCAACCCTGAATCATTCAATGGAATGAGAAACTGGCATTTTAATTACAAAACATTTCTAAATATTTCTCATTCAATCAAATAGACATTTGTTGAGGGTTGACCACTTTGAAAAACGTCCTTTTGTTTTGAGCCCACTTATCATGTAGTTGATTCAGGGCAGGAGCTCCAACAAGCCGTGTAGGACAGAGCGTGAATACACAGACTATACAGAGATGCTGTGAGAAACCAATGTGAGTTTGGGACATTGAACAATGTGAATCTATTCTAGTAGAGCTCAACAATGGAACTATGATCAGTAGAAATGACATGGGACCTTTAACAGTTATGTCTTTGACTAATAAGAAGCTAAATGAAAGTCAGCCGATACCTGATGAGTTCCCAGAACACTTTAAGCATGTCAGTTGTAGTTGTGCTGTTAGCGCCGTTAGCTGCTAGCTAGCTGATTAGCCATCGCCATGTGGAGGCCTCAATTACAGATATGCTCTGAATTACAACCTTTAAAAAACACACTGAAAAAACTAAAACGTTGACTTTAATGCCAACTTGTAACACATACTTGTGTTAGGTTAGTTGAAAGCAATAATGTTAGGTTGAGCCTAATGTTTTTTATTTAAACTTAATATTTCTTTCAACTAACACAATTATGTTTCAGTGCAGCTAAAAGACCAACATTAGCCCTTCCCCACGCTGAACTGACCCTTTATCAATTCATGATATCAATATATCATTCCTACATTCTTCAAAGTATACATTCTATTAAATAAAAATCCATGAGATGAAATAAGGCGTTCAATCATTTGTATTTTCCAGACTTTACAAATAGTGCAAGTGTAACATTAAAACCACAAATAAAACAGGTTGTAACCACTTCACACACGAGGTGCACGGAGCTGCTCACACCAGAGATCTTGGCAACATGAGAACTGCAAAACATCACAGAACATCCTCGTACTGAAGTCAAAGTGCAACAACACTTTAAGCTAATGTTGATATTGCGCTAACAAAGATCACATCTTCTGCTTTCAATTACAACAAGACATTTGCATAATGTAAAAGTATTTTGAATTTCTTGAATAGGAAAGATAAATGTCAGGACTCATTGAATGTGTTGAAACAGACACGTATCAGAACATTTTCCTAATAGTCGGCAAAAGAAACGTCCTAAATGTACAAGTCTGTAGAAATATCACGGTCATGATATGAATCACTTTACAGAGAGGACACGTGCTCCTGTGTGAACATTCTCTACACATTTAAATGCTACACTAAGCGATGGCTTTGGTTACAACAATTACCATTTTACAGTTGTCTTGAATAAATAGTAAAACTTGAAATCATTCCAATAAGTTATTTAGAACATCTGATCCGTCCCATGGCTGCTTTCCTTATCCTTGCATTCAATTTGCAACTTTAAACAAACATTTAAACGTAACATTTTAAAGGTATTTTTTCAACAATGAAAATATTCAAACTTGGACAGGACATGAGCCAAATTCATTTTCAATGGAATTTGCCATGCGTTAAAATCCTGGCCTAAAACAGGGGTGTTCTTTATAATGTAAAACATCCTTTAATAAGGCAACTTTGGTGACCTATACTTGTTCTTGCACATGCGTTGTTGTACTCACTCAACATGATCAAAATCTGTCTATAACCTTAAGTCCTTTTTTACCCTTGACTACAATCTGTTTTCTGAACCTTGCTGTTTTTAAATGTGAATTAAAGGGACAGTCGTCCGTTCAGGGGAGCTGTGACGTAAGATAGCTCACGCAACCTTGAGCTGCTCGCATGCTTTCTTCTGTGCTGTGAAAAAACGTTGTACGGTTCTTTTGGTACGTAAACTGTCCCTTTAAACAGACCGTATCCAGATCCAGGATCCAACATGGTTTCAGGAGGTAACAGCAGTGTGTTATAGCGTTACATTGTGAGAGATATGGTATTGTTTAAGGGCTTTCTACCCTGCCGTGATTAACAGTCACCAGGAACTGCTGAACCTGGTTTTATGAATGTACGGGCACTAGGTAGTCTGCAGCTACAATTCCCAACATGTCAGAAATGCTGCTGAACCTTAATAACAACTCTCTCCTGCCGTAGCCAGCTCTTATCTCTCCCAAACATTTACAGTCTCATACAGACACTTTTTATCAAACACACTTTCACGATTTGTTACAATAGTCACTATAAACACAGCAAAGCACACAGTCCGGACGAACAAGCAGCTCTGTGAAGGCTCTGAAGGGCTTCTGCTCAACGGTGCGGAATCCTGGGTTAGGTAAATGGACATGGACATTGAATTTGAGGAACTGAATCTACTGCCCACTGTGATTGCACATTTAAAAAAGGGAAACAAACCGAAATAAAATGTGATTACAGAGCCTAAACATAGCCTCTCTGTGGTTTGGGGCCTTCCGAGTCTCCTTTGGAAACACATCCAGCTCCTATTGATCACATGTAACTTCCTGTGTATAAATATCCTGACTTAAAACCACACCAACCAGCCTGACAGCAGGGGGACCAACACCACCGCACCGTCCTGGTTGTGTCTTCCCCGTTTTCTTTAAGGTAGTGAGACACTTTTGTTTCTGGAGGCTGACAGAATCACTGCATCAGACACTTTTCTTTCTGCTGTTTGGCGTACTTCCTCCTCCGCTGCTCCAGGCCTCGCTCCAGGCGCTCGTCTTCCTCCACAGCCCTGAGGAAGAGGAGAGAGGGGTCTATGTGTGAATGAACTGATGTACCACCCATATTTCACACCACATGTGGGACAAAGAGTACGTATGAGCGGGACATGTTACTGCAAGAGCTTAGATTTCAATACAATGTCTGTCCAACAAAAATGTCCATTGAAACTAAAAGCTTATAAATATTAACAACAAGGCTTCACTAGGGTTTAATTGTTTACACAAAAAAGTGAAAAAATTTAAATTTGAATGGATTTTTCCTAACAAACTATCGTCCGTGAATATTTCTGTGCTCTTTTGTATGACCTGAGCTGTGTGACTGAAAGTGCTGCACAGCGTGGTAAATGTTTCACAAGGGATCTATCCATAGATGTGTTTCTTTATGAGCCGGGCATTTCAATGAGGTTTGCATGTAGCATCAAACCGGTATGTTTCTGTGAGTTTGGCAGGTAGTGTCCCCTCCATTGAAACAACACTCCAGTGAGTCTTCCTCCACAGACTACATGAGTTAAGTTACCCTCTGACACAGCTGATGGTGATGCGCTCTCTTGTCTTCTACACAGCCATTGGATTAAAGCCTACTGGCCGTGTGTCTCACCCTCTCTCTTTGGCGTCTATGTTCTGGACCAGCTCGTCCCTCTGGTTGACCAAGGACACCAGCTCCTGGAGCAGCAGCTGCC
>CADEHL010001043.1:2069905-2103637 GCA_902827135.1 Harpagifer antarcticus | reverse complement strand
TATGAAATAGTTTTAAACACGCAGACGCCCTAACACTTATATTAACATATGAATGTTTGTATCTATGTACAACATGGGGTAGAGGTGAACTCAGCCTCTTGTGGTCGAAATGAGTATTACAACAACATACACTTGAAAATATAGATAGGCCTATCAATATGACCCCTGTATCTGCTTTAAAAGAGTCAGAAGTGTTACTGCGTCTCCTTCATTATCCCCGCCGGTGTACACAAACTAAAAGGTGTCATCTGTTCTTCAACAACATTTATTTTGGCCTCTCAGGGAATCAGGGAACTTTGGAGTCTTCAAAATAATGTGTACGGTTCCCTGTGAAGTATTAGCTACGAGCAGCCAGATGGGTCTATGGAGGAGACTGCATTGTACATATATTAGTGCATATACTAATTACAAGTAACTTTGGTCACTTTGAAATCCTTTCATTAACAAGCTCTTATGATTTTAGCGCTAAGTTGAACCGCATTTTATACATTTTGGGGGAAACGCTCCAATCCGCAGAAAGCTGCCCAGAGACTTGATCCATTGTGAAAAGAAGAAGTTATATACAGTATGCTGGCATTGTCAAGGCAGGAGGTTTGAGAGGTAACGAGAGAGAAGCAGTCACACATCTCTCAAGCACTTCCTAAATGATTAGAGAGACTTTGAATTCCATGGAATGAGCCAGAAAGTCAAGAGGAGCACACGCCTGCAGTATGAGCATTGCAATAGAAACATGTTATACTCACTTACTTGCTTTAATAATATCATT
Source organism: Harpagifer antarcticus (assembly GCA_902827135.1). Lineage (NCBI taxonomy): Eukaryota > Metazoa > Chordata > Actinopteri > Perciformes > Harpagiferidae > Harpagifer > Harpagifer antarcticus. The sequence continues at coordinate 2,102,871 of CADEHL010001043.1, read as the reverse complement.
GTGTGATTCTTATTTGCTAATGTTAATCTATATTTAATACTTATTTTCTAAACTTGGGACAATTCCTTATTAAGAAGATGTGATGCAGTGTTGTTAGTTTCACTATGTGCACCAACAGTATGACCTTAACTCAGGTGAACTGAGAACATCCCGATACGGCCTCGCTAACTCCCTAACTCCCTAACTCCCTAACTCGCTAACTCCCTAACTCCCTAACTCCCTAACTCGCTAACTCGCTAACTCCCTAACTCCCTAACTCCCTAACTCGCTAACTCCCTAACTCCCTAACTCCCTAACTCGCTAACTCGCTAACTCCCTAACTCCCTAACTCCCTAACTCGCTAACTCCCTAACTCCCTAACTCCCTAACTCCCTAACTCGCTAACTCGCTAACTCCCTAACTCGCTAACTCCCTAACTCCCTAACTCCCTAACTCCCTAACTCGCTAACTCCCTAACTCCCTAACTCCCTAACTCCCCTTTCATTATCACCAAGCTTCCCCCTCCCTTTCTCCCTCTCTGTGTTGGAACAACCCAAACTCTACTCTTCGTCACTCTGCAGACGGTATGCTCTCTGTGTGACTGACTGGACTTTCTTGCAAGAAATACTCTATCCACATTTGATAAATAAATGCACTTTTTTCCAGCATGTTGTTAAGGCAATGTACGTTAAGCATTAAAGTCTTACCTTCCATCGCCATCATGTCCCTCAGCTCTTTGTTTAACAGCTCAAACTTTCTCTCCAAGTCCTGTTCCTCCAGCCTGTCACAAGAGATGCATTACAACATGTATCAGAAGCGCCACAGCTGGTACCAATGGACCATGCACTGAGATGGATGCACTGTAAACAGTAGACGACACATAGTTCCAGCGGTGTGTGGAATCTTACAGCAGCTGCAGATGGTCCTGCCTCCTGATTAAAGCGTTCTTCTTGTTGACGAGCATGAACCATTCCTGAATCAACCTCTCCTCCTCCAACTTGTCACTGCCTGCAGGAGGAATGGCATTACAACTCTGTCAGGTATAGCCTTCTACTTCCTTTCTAATGAGGTTCATGCAGTATTACGATCAGAACTGCTAACATCAAAATGTATCATTTATTTGTTCTCTATAACAACAGTTGTTAATATGTTTGTATGTAAATGTTGGCTTTTACTATTGTAATACGGGAACATGTGAACATGTGGTGGCATGCACAGCATCCTGTAGTGGGCCTTCAAACGACACGTTATTCTTTGAAACCAATTTCTTGCTATAAATAAGTACAATGCGTACTTCATTTCCTTAAATATGACTTGATAATCCATAACTCGTAATGCATGTCATTTATTGTGCACACATGTGTAGCTATAAAAGACTTTACGATTACCCGACCTGTTTCTAGCAGTTGTCTGAGTTTCCTCTCGACCACACCCGCTCTGTTATCAATATGATTTTGTTCTGCTTCCAGGGCTTCCATCTGACTCAGCACATACTGGCTGGGGTCCTGGATCACACACACACACACACAGACACAGACACAGACACAGACACAGACACAGACACACACACACACACACAGACACAGACACAGACACAGACACAGACACAGACACAGACACAGACACAGACACAGACACACACACACACACACACACACACACACACACACAGACACAGACACAGACACAGACACAGACACAGACACAGACACAGACACAGACACAGACACAGACACAGACACAGACACAGACACAGACACAGACACAGACACAGACACAGACACAGACACAGACACAGACACAGACACAGACACAGACACAGACACACACAGACACAGACACAGACACAGACACAGACACACACACACACACACACACACACACACACACACACACACACACACACACACACACACACACACACACACACACAATGACCTACGTACACTTGGACTCAGTTGTAGATATGTAACCCTACAATGAAACAAACCGTACTGACCTGGCCTTCTGGTTCAACCACAGCCTCTGTTCTCTCTGTGAGACGAACACAAGATGTATTGGATAAGAGTAGATATGCAACAAAGGGATTGCATTGAATACATGAAAAGAACCTTACTGTAAGAATGAATCAATGCTGAACAACTTTAAACAATGGAAATACGTCACAAATTGACACGTCCACATACAATTTAAAAAAAGGTTGATATTTGTATCTTGTGCCTCTACTGTGACTTTGATGTCCACACCGGAAAGGGAACGCCACCAGAACAATCTTTAACATAAATAACAAGATGGATATATGACAGTTGTTCTTGAATTGGACTAACCAGTGTCCGACTTCCTCCGACTGATTATACTGTCTTCTTGCCCCTCAACAACCTGCAGACACAAAAAGTGATATATTACAGATAAGTAAAAGAGAACAATGTAATGATAAGAATAAAAAGGGATACACGAGTAGGTTCAATACCACTGATATGTCTCCTTCTTCTAATGACCCACTCCTTCGCTGTGAGGACCTACGCTTCTTGACCAGATCAGCGTCTTTGACATGAGAGAAACCAGTCTTGGACAGGAAGTGAGTCCTTGGTGGGGCCACTGGTAACTTAGCCCCACCTGCTCCAGCAACCCGTTTGGTTCTGGGAGGTGGAAGGACCTCCCCGGTGTTACTGTCCGACTCTGCTGCAGCTGCAGCCCCATTGGTCTCCAGACTGATGCCCCCCTCCTGTAGCCTCTGGGCGCAGTAGCGAGCGGTGGCCTCTGGGTCCTCTTGAACATCCCTGTCCCCTGCTACTGCATAGCTGGACTCGCTGCTGTCCTTTTCTATGTGGAGCACACTGAGCTGCTGGCCCGTGAAATGGGTGCGGATCTGGTTGAGGTAGGTCATGACAATGAGGCGGTCAGGCACTGCTAGCATGACCATGTCCGAAGGCTCCATTAGCCTCGATATGCCAAGTTCTGCAAAGCCATGAAAAGCCTGCCAAATGGAGACAAATAGATCAGATTAGGAATTACCACATGCAAAGACATTACTGTAAGGTTGTGTTAGAAATGTATTTAACAGTTCACCTTTTTGTTGTTGATCTTGATGTCATAGGGGTCCAGCATTTCATAATTACTACACAAAGAAAGACAAAATAAATGGTGAATTTAGAAGATTCAAATAAAATCTTTACCTGTAGACTGAGTATTTTCAAATGTTTCTTACATCTTTTCTGGTTGGAAGTGATGTAAGATGGCACAAAACGCGAGGCCGTTTCTCCAGGAGGTGCTGAAGTTGGTGATCTTCAATCCTTTGTGACCCTGTGTGACTTCCTGACACCAGTCCAGTAGAGACTGACTGGATGTTACTAAGCTGGGACTGGGCGAAAAGCCCTAGAACACACAAAATGACAATTATTGTGAATTATTGAAATGTTAATTACATTTAAAACCAAATAATCACCAAATACTGTTGCCCTCAGGCAACAAACCACTTTTTTCGACCTCACACTGGGACTATAAATATTTTAATTTTTTTAAATATACACAATGTCACCTGACATGCTGGAGTCCAATAAAATGAGGGAATGATATGGGTGTGGCATTTTGTCTGGGGGTGGAGCAGTCCTTTCTGCAAGCACAGCTGCAGAGGACTCAGGGCCACCACTTGGTAAGATACATTTCACTTTTTAACATATTAGAAATGTACACAATTTGAATACGTAAAGAAGTATATTTGATTGTTTAAAGACTTATTATGTATTTATTAATTAGCTAAAACTATGTTTTTTGTTCGTTGCCTCAGGGACAGCAACACTGTGCCACTTGACCACACACACACACACACACACACACACACACACACACACACACACACACACACACACACACACACACACACACACACACACACACACACACACACACACACACACACACACACACACACACACACACACACACACACACACACACACACACACACACACACACACACACACACACACACACACACAGCTTGTGACTGAATACAGACTATTATATAACGGTGTGTTCGTCGCTTTGGAGACAAACACAAGTTATTTATTGTGTCTATAGCCCAACACAGTGTAACAATGGTACTGCGTCTACCACAGTAAGCCAAGTCACTAACTGTGTCTGTCTGCTGTCTGGTGCTGGGAAGGTAGATAGTAGGTTCATCAACATGTTCTGCTGTGTGGTGCTGGGAAGGTAGATAGTAGGTTCATCAACATGTTCTGCTGCTGGTAATCAGGTTGATTACAATAGAGTTTGCAGGTAATTAAACCAAAACAAAAAACGCAAAGAGGCTAATGATCTTCTTTAAAGATCAAATGCAAAGCTTCCAAATATGCTACATTTTTATAAAAATTTTGTTTTTAAGACTGCCTGTTTTTTTAATTTAATTTAAATCGAGATAATACACCCAAAAAAAAGCTTTTTATTGATACAAAACTCGACCCAACGCCGTCTGAATTTCTGACATGTCATTCCCAGCAGCCTCCGCGCGCGTGACGTCATCGTAGCCAAACAGTCTCTGGGCCAGGCAGTCTCGTTCACATGTCAGCGGTGTTTTTCGAAAAGAAAACTGAATTATATCCGCAAAAACATGGGTTATTGTTGTGCTTTCGGATGTACGAACGGTGCGGGATCTGGGAGAATTTTACATGCATTTCCCCAAGACAAAATCATCCGCCGAAACTGGATTTTTTTAGTGAATCGTGTTGGCTGGCAGCCGACAACATGGAGCAAGTTGTGCTCTGACCACTTCGCGTGTGATGCATACGATGTTGATCCTGCCATCGTCAAGTCTGTTGGTGGAGAAGCATTAAAAGTACATCGGAGGCTGAAACCCGTATTGGTAGTAGGCTCCACCTGTTGCTGCCTGCGATTCTGCGATCTGCGATCTACGGAGGCCTGCTCCCACCTGTAGAATACGGCTGCACTGGAGAGGTTTTTACCCCGGAGTCGTCGCGGAGAAACAGAGTGGATCCACGCTTCGGGCTTGGCCTGCTTCCACCGGGCGTGTACTGCTGTACGGAGGAGGATTTTACCACCGCTGGGGCCTGCTTTCACCCCGGGGATACCACGGAGGGACCGGAGCGATTCCACGCTGCTGTTTTGAGAAGTCTACTGGATTCAGGTCCCACATTTGAGCACAAAAAACAACTGAAAGAACGAAAGAGCCGGGCAATGCAGAAACGCCAAAGAATTGAGGTAAACAACTTTTGATTTGATTTCAAAGCGCACAGAGCACAGCAGATAACGGAATTGCAGTTGTATTGCTTATAGAGGTGGGCACCGTTAGCTTCTGTGTCTTTACGATCATAAACAATGTGTTGGATGTGGAGCTAGGATAAGTAATAAGGGAGCTAGGAATGATTTTCGGTGCAGTAACAGTTTAGCATGTTTCACTCGGGGCTAATTCAGAGGCTCACATTGTGTTTTTTTTTCTTCAAATAAATGAAAAAGATCAGTTAAATGAGTTTTTTTTTTAAAAGTTTTTTTTCACAACAGTTGTATTTGGATGGAATGAATACCTATAGTGATATTCAAAGTAATAAAATGATTTTTTACAGTGAAAAGTTCAAATGGAACTTTATTTTTCTAAACCTCTCTAAAAAGGTCAAATTTCACTTGTTTTGCATCAATCTTGATACAGGGAACTTATTATATGTTATAGTTTTGATTCCTAAAGCTTTTATTCTACTAACCCATCATTCAAGGGTGGTTTCACTATAAGTAATGGGTTTTTTTTAGGCGGACATTAGAATTGATATGTTTTTACTATGTTCCATCTGAATTTACTTTAAAATAAAAACATCTATATTGATTCTGACACTTCTACATCCAACAATTAATTTACCCCTTTTACAAGTGAAGATCTTGGGTGGCCTCCGACTCAGAATCAGACATGATAACGAAACTAAGTTGTACTATCGGCGGAAGCAGCTGTGAGCGGTAAGCCGGGTGGAAATATGTTTGGCTAATCTGACGTCATGCGACGCCATCTTGCGGAGACAAGCGGCTGAGAAATAAATCGTCTGACTTGGTGTTGGGGGTTGAACAAAATAAATATTGCGCATTGCCAGACGCATATTATCTCCGATTTTAATCCTGTAATATCTTAGATAGTGTTGTAGCTATATGATTTCGATTTTACTGGCAATTATAAAAAAAGCTTTGCTTTTGATCTTTAAGATGAAGGGAATTGCAAAGTTGTGGATAATTGTCAGGTGATATATTCTTATACACAGTTTCTGATCAATCTTAAAAATATATATTTATTGATAAGTGCAAATTACTTCCATAGAGGCAGCCCCATCTGCAGGCATTTTCTGAGGTGTCGTTGGCTCACCCCCTTGATGGATGGCAGCAGCTGACTTCTCTCTTTTCCTGGAAGACACACAGAAACAAAGCAAGAGAGAAGTTCAACTAGTCATTTGATGAAAAGCAAAACACTGCTTATTGATGATTTTCACAATTGAAACCTTTTCAAAATACCATATTAGATCATTAGAAATGATTAAATGAGAATTTCTATTGTGAAGCGTTAGTCAGATATGATTACACCCCCACACATAAATGTGTACCGACTAATCTTACCTTTCCTCCTGTAAACAACCAGTGTCTACATCTACAGACTCAAAGCCAAAGTCCAACTCTTCGTCCCTCATTTCCTTCCTTGAGTTTATTTCCGTTAGTTCACTGTCTTTATCATTGTCTTTATCATTGGCTACATGCAGCCAGTCATCCTGAGAAGATGCAACAGTGGAAGCAAGGGACATATCGACCTCTGCTCCCAGGACCTTTTCGATGTCCGCCTGCTCAGACCCCAACTTTGCAGCATTCTCTGAGTCACGTGTTGCAACAGGTCTTTCTGTAAAGGTCCATCCTTTAATGATTTCATCCAATGCCTTCTCAGTATCTTCAACAGAGTCTACCAGAGTAAAGTCCTCTTCTCCCATTGCTTCTAGCATTCCCTGTTCCAACTCTGATGCAGCAGCACCATCTTCTCCTTCGACCGGGACTTCAGAGATCACGCGTGAATCCAATGACGTTGAGCCTTCCTTTGTTTCCTTGCTAGTGGCAGATGTATCCTCAAGGTTTATCTGAGATACTTCAATTTCTATGGGGAATGCATTGTCTACAGGTGGTGGGCTATCGGAATAAGTTGCACTTAGACGTTTCTTGGCCCGTGGCAATGGCACAGGCCAGCTTGACTGTTCATTCTGTTGGACTGATCCAAGACAAGTGTTGTCTTTGTCTTCCTGGCAGGAAGGTGGTGAACCAGAGATTGTAATGTCATCTGGAAAGGAACCACTAAGACGTTTCTTTACTCGTGGTTTCGGTACGGGCAAGCTTGAAGCTCCTGATGGTTTCTCAGAAATATGACCATCCTCTACTTGAACAATGCTTTCAATGATCAACCTGCTTCTCCTCAACTTTACAGGAGCATCTTCTTCAGTAGATGTAGAAGGTGTATCACCCAGAGGAGAGGGGACACCTTTGCTGTGTTGCACCATTGACCATTCTTTAGTTGTTGAGGAAAGGGATGAAGGACACCCTTCCCTTTCTGCATCTTCAACATGAGAAACTGTAGACGTGCTTGCCATAGCTGTAACGGTTTGAAGGGCTGTTTGTTTGCCCATTTCTGATTCTGCTATCTCTGATGCATCCTGTGATCTCTGACAATATGTGGTGTTGCTTTTATCAACAGATGCGTCACCAGCATTGTTTGTCTGCTTTATTTCTTCCATTGCGTTTTCAATCTGGACGGGGTTTACAGACTTCTCGTCAGTTTCAATTTTGCCAGATTTGCTTGAGGTCAATTTCTTGTTGCGTTTTGGAAGACGTATCTTTTTGATAATGGAGAGAGAAGCAGTTTGCTTAGCACAAAATGTATCTGGCTCTTGCTTTGGTGTGATGCTCTCAATTTCCTTTGGAGAAGAGGCCTGGACAGCTGTATTACTGTCTTTCTTGGGCGATCCTGGGGTAGAAGAGGTTTGCTTTGAGCAGACCAGTTCTGTGTCTGTCTGCAGAGAGGCCCTCCCAACAGAATCTTCTCCAGCACATGGAGCGCCAGAGCTACTCTCACAAGGTTGAGAAGAAACTGGATCCGTAGTGTTCAAAGAACAACTGACTTGGGCTTTTAAATATTGTTGGTCATTAGTTTTTCGAACAGATGAGTCTCTAGTGACACTTCCTTTTCTCCTCGGAGGCTTTACAGGTGGCAAACTGCTGTCTCTCCTTTTCACACGAGGAGGTGCAACAACAACAATAGATTGAACTGATTTTGATTCTTCTTTCTGCCTATAGTCCCCTGTGTTTGGTTCATCTTGAGCATGACCATTCTGAGGTACATCAAGAGCAGTGCTTGTGTCTTGTTTGTTGAGGTTGCAACATGGATCAGCTGCAGGTTGTATCTCATCAGCAGCATTTCTTCCTTCAGACTGGACTGGAACAACCTCAGGTAGGGGCTTGACTGTCAAACTATGAGTTTTATGTTTGCGGTCTGGTGTCAAACTATCCTTCCGTCGGAGAGGTCGTACTGGTACTGTTTCTTCTTTCTGATCAAACTTTTTCTTCTGAGGGTCTGGAACTTTTCTCTTTGGCTTTCTGCCTCGCTGAGGGACAGCAAAGTCAGCTTGTGGTCCAATTGGACTTATGTCCTGAAAACCTGCAGGCTTGTCCATGAGCATCTCCTTGTGAACATTTCTACCTGTCAGTGACTCATTTGATGTAGGCTGCTGGGAAGTGGCAGAAACTCCTTCCATATTTGTTTGTTGAGGTCTTAAAGAAAAGAAAGGAGAAGCTTCAAAAAAGTGCCGTTTTTTATTTTGTCATAGTTGTACGGTGCACCGAATTTCCAACCAAATAATCCAAACCAGAAAGACAGCATCCTAATCTTATTACGCATTGCAAAGCGAAAAACTGTCTGTCATTGTAAATATTCAGCTTTACTTGTGTATATGCGGCGGTATATGGGTATATGGGTATATGGTATACGGTATACGGCGCAGTGGTTAGAGCGTTGATCATCAGATCAAGGGGCGTTGGTGAACTCCAGTTCAAACCCGCCTCGTCAGGCCGTTGTGTCCTTGGGCAAGACACTTGACCTGCATTTGCTCCTGTGGGTAATGTCCACAGTAATGACTCTTACATGTCTAATATGTGTAATGTTGTGTAATGTGTAGAGCGCTTACAGCACCTGCAAAAGCGCTCTAATAAAAAATGTAATGCATTATTATTATTATTATATCCATACTCTCATTGAAAATACAAAAGCAGCACATAAAGGACATAAAGACCACATCTACGTACAACGCAACAAAAAAGGCAAAATTACAATTCTACATCACATTGCCAATCTTTATTGCCATCACAAATAGCTGTCCATTAGGATTTCCGAAGGAGTAAGTGCTCATAAGCAGAACAAGAGACTATGTTATGCAGAAAATGTACAGTACCACACCGTGCAACCAAACACTTAAATGGGTCATTGTCCCCCAGCACTCACCCTTTATCCAGCTGTGGAGAAGTTGACACTGTCCTAACCTCATCCTGTTCTGTCTCAGTCTGGTGCCTTGCTAACAAACTTTCATCGTCTACAGGTGTTTGATCAGAGTCGTGCCCCGTGAGTGATCTCGCCTTTGTATGATCAAGAAATGCCTCTTGTACTTGCTCACCATCTTCCTCTGATATTTTAGAGATATCTGCCTCAGTCAGTGGTGGCCATTTCTTCATGTTTAAACAAACCGAAACCCCGTCATCACTTTCGCTGGTAGGTGGTGATGGAGAGTCCAAAATGTAAGGCTCAGCACTTGTGAGATATTCGGTGTTATGTTGGGGGGGAACGTCTTGAATCTGGCCCTCTATCTTTTGTATGGCAGTAGTGTTGTCCACAAAATGCGTTGAAGACTCATCTGAAGGGGTCACTGTCTTGTCTTTCAGATCTATAGAGGAGACAGCCTTCGGTCGGTGCTCCACTTCAGCTAGAGCGGAGCCAGATGGCCCCAAAATGGATGCTACTGTTTCATAACTGTGAGACATGGATATTGGAGTAAGTAAGTGAAACCTGGAACCATGTGAAAGCAATGGTTTCCATTTGCATGTAGGTAATTATATAAAACAATAAGTATCGGAGAAAGTAGAATCAATTCCCATGCAAATGTATCCAAATTAATATTAACCAAAACTTTGAAATCTGCACTTAAAAATAGAATGAGCTTGATGTATGATAAGTGGGCCGTGAAATGCAAGGTTACAAAATGATTTATGCACACTATGTTGCATGCTGCAAACGGTTCATGTCACAGCATTCACACACTTACCCTTTGTGGAAAACACCCGCAATAACATTTACTAATCCTGAAGACTCTTCCTCTTTTGCTGACATAAAGGATGTGGTCTGTTTTTCTGTAACTATTCCCTCTGCCTCCACTACTTCCCAATCCAAGACTCCTGCTGGGTCTGATGGGTCCAATGTTCTTTTCCTTGTCTGGGCTTTCTCTGCAACACCCCTTTCTATGTGTGATTGGCTGAGGACCCAGATACATCGAATGTTAGAATAACCCAGATAGGTCACGAAAGCAAAACAATAAAAGATGTAATGAAATACAGACTTCACAGAAACACAGGAATGTACCATGCACTGTATTGTTAATTCACTAGAGTAATGGTTTATTGGTCTAAACAGTCCATGTTAGGCAAGCACTAAACTGACCTCTTTCACAGCAAACAATGCAAGAGCACTGGGCTCTTTTACTTACCCATGATCTACACATAGGTCTATGCTTTGCTTTGCACTGCCTTTGAATGTCTCCTCTGTCATGAAAGCAAACATAGTCAAATACACTAAACAACATAGGATAAAGAAAAAAGAATGTGACCTGAAAATGCACACTGAAAGTCTCACCATTTGCAAGTTCTGTGCTGGGGAGGCTAACAGATGTAGAGGGAACACCAGGAGTTATTGGGTCCTTGAGGTGCGACTGAGTTGACTGTACATGAGGCAATTCATGTGGTGTAACCCTTTCTGTACAACAAGGGAATGGAATAGTCGATGTTTCCTTCTCTGTTGGACTCAGTTGGGAAATGCTGGGGAGCCCAGGGATTCGAGTTAAATTCGGACATGATGGGACAATTGCTACCATATACTTTGGTTCATCTTGTTCATGTTTTTCTTTGTCTTGAAGATTTGCAATGACTAGATGCTTCTCAATCTGCCGCTTTTCAAACAGTGGCTTGCTGTGTGTTGTCTTAGATGGTATATTTGTACATTCAGAACTAAGCGTCCTTGCTGATGGAAATCCTGGGATACATGAAACACATGGTGCAGATGTGTATAAGCTGACCATGTTTGGTGGTCTGTTTACAACTTGAGCAGAAGGGAAACCACATGCTCTGGCCTCTTTAGGGCAGGTTGTCACTAATGTCACCATGCCCTTCATATTGTAGCAATTCAGCTCATCCTGTCCAGCAAGTGACATCATCATCATCGGTGCCCTCTTCTCCCGAAGCTTTATCAAAATTGGTTTGGTTTCATTAAGCCACGCTGTGCTTGGGTGTGTAGTCATGGACGCAAACCCTTTGAGACTTGAAGCAATAGAGCAGCTAGGTACAAAACGTATCATATTGGGTTCAATCTTGGATTTAGTTTGAGGTGCCGAGGGGAAGCCAGGGATTCTGGATGCTTCTGGGCAAGATGGTGTTAAGGCAAACATCGTCTTCGCAGTTACTACATCTTGATTTGGACTGTGTATCACAAAAACAGTGCTCTTTATAGGCTTATCACACACGGCATGTGGATTAGGAGACCATTGTAATATTGAGGCCCCTACAAAGGATGCAAATCCAGGGAGATTGGACACTCTGTTGCAAATAGGTACAAGACTCAGCATATTGTATTGAGCGACGGATGGGAAGCCTGGAATCTTTGATGACACTGGGCAAGAAGGAACCAAAGCATACATGTTATTGGATTTGTCTACATTAATTGGTGAGCTGTTATTCAGAAACGGAATATTCTTTTGAGGTCTTTGCATCAATGAACCCAGTTCGGCACCCCATCCTTCTTCCTTGTGATCTTCGACGGATGGAAATCCAGGTACGATAGACACCAAGGGGCACAAGGGAAGGAGGTTGACTACATTTAGTCCATAGTACACCTTTTTTGGATTTGGAATAGATGGGAAACCAGGGATACTTGACACTTTAGGACAGGATGGTACACAGGACACCATATTCTTCATTATCTTTGTTCTGCCATTTGGTGTGTCACATATGACCCTCTTCTTTGGTAACTTCTTCAGCAATGACCCCTCTTCTGCGACCCATCCTACTCTCATATCCACATGAACTGAAGAAAATCCAGGTATTTTGGAGGCTTGTGAGCACAATGTAAAAAGGCTGATAATATTTAGTTCACTACACACAGTTCTGTCATTTGGATTAGAAGGAAATCCTGGTGCACGTGCCTCTTTTGGACAGGATGGTACAAGGGAAACCATTGCTTTCATTGATCTCTTTTCAACTTCACATTTGTCAATCAACAACACCTGCTTTTCTTTCAAATGTGGTTCAAATAGTGGTTTCCTGCTCACTTTCCAATCTTTTAAAGTATGAGATGATGGAAATCCGGGTATTTGTGATGCTTGTGAGCATGAGCTTGAAAGGCTGACCATATTTGTCATGTCAACAACATCAACCTTCCTCGGTTTAGGGACAGAGGGAAAGCCCGGGATGAGTGATTCTCTTGGGCGACTTTGTGCAAGAGAATCAACTCCTTTCATGTCTTTGTCCATGTTATCGTCCCCCAGTAGTGATACAGATTCCCCTTTCATTTGCTTCTCCCATAATGGCTGATAAACAGTGTTCCAATCTTTGCTGTCAGCGTTCTGCATGGAAGGAAAACCCACCATACTTGAGGTAGCAGGGCAAGATTGAAGGAGATTGACCCTACTAAATCTGTTATAGCTTACTGTAGGTTCCTGAGCAGAAGGAAATCCAGGGATACAAGCTTCTTTTGGACAAGTTGGAGCTAAAGCTGACATGGCCCCCATGTCTTCATGGTAAGGTCTCTCTTCAATCATGACTGCATGTCTTTTTGAATATATTTCCACTAAAGGTTTGTGATCTGTAGACCAGCTTTTGCTCAAATGTTCTTTTAATGATGGAACACCTTCAATACAAGACGTTGTGGGGCAAGAGCTGAAAAGGCTCATCATATCTGATCCACAATGTGCTATCGTATGTTGTGGAGTTGAAGGGATGACTGGTATGCAAGAATATTTTGGGCCGGTTGGTAACAAAGCTCCCATTAGTTCAATGTTCTCTTCTTTTATTGACGCTGGTACGAAAACAAGGTCAGTTTTCTTTTGCAGAAGTGGTTCCTGTTGAGATACCAATGATCTGTTACTGATAGATGGTAAACCAGCTTTACTGGACACACTTGAACTACCAGGGTAACTATCCGCCATATTTGAACTGTTTTGTGGTGCAGATGGGAACCCTGGATGTTTGGCCTCTCTGGGACAAGAGGGTAGCATTAAGACCATTTCCTTTGTGTCCTTTGTATCATCCTTTGATGCATATGGCATGAATATTACATTTATCTTTGATTGTTTCTCCCAGATTGGCTTTGGATCGAGGAGCCAGTGTTTCTCTTTTACAGGCAATTTAGACGGCATGCCAGCAATTATTGTGAGACTGGGACAGACTTGGGAGAAAGTGGACTGTTTGTATTCAGTTTCAGCCTCCACGGAAGATGGCACACATTGTGTGGGTGGGCAGGCACACTTTCTTTCTCCCATTGCCTTATCCTTTGATGGCGTCTCGAAAGTAGACTCTCTGTCCACCTGGGTTTGATCTGTTTGTTTAGCAGTTGCTGTGGATTCAAATATGCCGCTCGCTGTTGGGCAAATTGGTAATTGATCTGCAATCCCAGGTTCTGTTCGTGTCTTCAATTCATTACCAGTGTATAACATCATTGAAGAGACACTGACCATTTCTTTTATCATTTTCATTTCAGTCTCTGATGCTTTTCTAGAAACATCTGTCGTCACTTTTGGTAGCTCCTCCCATAATATGATCTTGTCTGTAGAGCATTTTATTGTAGTGGACTTTGGTAGCTCTTCCCACAGTATAGTGGTGTTTGTTGGATGTCTTTGTAACTGCTGTTCATCATTATTTATTTTGGTTTGGGATGGGGGTTCTTCTGCCCCAGCAACAAGTGGGCATGATGGCTGTAGTGTACCCAAGGGTCCATGTCTGAAGAGAAGGTCAAATAAAGGTCAAAGTGTATTGTTGAAAGATACCAAATAATAATGATAATGGACAAGAGCCTTTCTATAAGCTATATTGTAATTCTACATCACAACTGAATGCAAGCCTGGTACAGTGTACCTCAATGAATGCTATTTTATGATAGCAATGACTGATAACAAACTGTATATTACTTCTCATCATCATTCTTAAGACAAATAATCAACTCTCAGGCATGCAATTTGAACAAATGATAATCACTCCAAACAGCCTGTATTAAAACAAGCGTTCACTTGAGTTAAAAAGGCTGCACTGCAAACAAGACATCATGCCACAGTATTCGTTTGTGTTGAACAAACTACATGTAACAGCCACTGCAGTAAAGCCAGCATTAGTACCGAGTTAACATTCCTTTTTTTATTACGATGTTGGACGTTGTTATACACCTCTGGGATAACTTCGTTTTTACCTCCCGAGTTATATAGAACATCTTAATTTTTAACATTTAAAACTCTTCAAATAACAAAAAACGATCACAAATGTTTTTAATAATTCATGATTTGCTGAAAACTGACTTCTATTCCGATTTATTTAAGGATGGATTTATAAACTTTTGTTTTACTTCCATTAAAGTTTTTGTCAAACTATGTTGCTCACTAGCACTACTGCTACAACTTCAGTGGCCATTATAACAATTAACCATGCAACAAACAACAATACACCTATAGCAAACTGACAAGAGTAGAGGCTGTGTGTTCGCCTCTCCCAGTTACCCTCCATCAGAATATCTAACACAGCCTTGATCCACAGTGTCATAAGGTTTAGGAATGATGTCCAATGACTCTCTTCTAAGGGTATGATACCATAACCCTTCACGCTCACTACAGCAGTTTCTACTTCTTTGCCCTTTTCATACAATAATATCTGTTTTTCTTGAATATGCTTTTGACCTCTGGGACTGAAACAATACAAGTAACAAGAGGAAAGAAAGGTATAAACCACAGAATGACTCAAAGTACGACACACAACAAATGCACATTTTGCAGTCAGATTGTGTTAAGATAAGGCAATGCATTATGCATCACATCATTGCATCACAGTGCAAGCCAAGGCAACCCACCTCTTCTTAACACTCAAGATAAGTGGCATGTCAGGAGTGGAGTGCCACATTCTGCAATGCACATTTCTGAAAAAGACATTTGAAAAGGCAAATGTTTCAAAAACTAGCACGCTGACATCACAGAGAGAACTCCAACTTCAAATCTCACTCACCCTTTTTCTAGAACAGCTATTTCTTCTTCTTCCTTAATCGGTATCCAAAAGCCCCGTTCATCTTTATGTCCCTCCAAAGTTGAGCAAACATCAGATTTTGTTTTCTTTGTGTCAAGATCTAATCTAGTTGGACTGGCATCATCCCACAATGTGTTACTCCCATTAACTATGAAGGATTGCTGGTGCACTTGAATTTCTGACTTTGATGCTGGTAAATCCTCAACAATGGCCTTGATAGGACAGGTTGATGACTCAATCTCCATTCTTTGCTGTTCTTTCAGTGAAAGCTTACAAGCCATGAGGTTTGTCCTCTGCTTTACACTTATCTTAGTTCCTGGCCAACCCTGTTCTGAATGATGCACATGTGTTGATGGGACCCCGAGAACAGAAGCTTTCTTTGGGCAAGATGGCACAATATTTATCATATTTGGTAGCCGGTTTACACCAGGTGGTGGAACTGCTGTGAGGCCAGAACTGAGAAACATTTTTGTAAGAGGACGTTTAAGAGGAATGCTTGCAATTATTATATCTTTGTTAGAACTATCTGTGGTGTAAAGATCCCCTGGCGTCTTAATTGTCACCACTGGCCATCCCACTACTTTAGAATCAGAAATAATTGAAACTCTTGAGGCGAAACCAATGATACGTGAGTGTTGTGGGCAACATGACAGCAACTGTAACATTTCTGGATGTTTTTCCACAATGTCATCATCAGCTTTGGGTCGTGGAGCAGATGGAAACCCAGGGTTCAGGGCTTGTCGTGGACATGATGGAAGCATACTCAGCATTATTGATGTGTCCCTATATGACATTTCTTTGACAGGTAAATCTTGCTGGACAACTCCATGCCTTCTATTGAATGTGTTTTCCCAAACTACATCCTTATCCATATACCAGCCATCAGAGTCCTTTGCAATATTCTTTGCAGGTAGACCTGAAATGTTACTGTGTTTTGGAAAAGTGGCCAAGGATTTGAACATACTGGGAGCTTCTTTCCTCCCAACTTTCCCTGGTCTCTTTAAAGCCTTTGAGGGAATCCCAGGTATAGATGAATGTTTCGGACAGGGTGGCAACATTGATACCATAATTCTTAACAACGCCTTTTCTTTGAAAAGCATTTTATGTTCATTTATTACTGACAGTCTACCTGGCTTCCTTAATGGTTTTTCCCAAATTGGGCTTTTGTCTACACTCCATTCTGCCTCACTGTAGAGTAGAGAGGCTATTCCACGAACCCTAGAATGTTTTGGATAAGTAGGTAGCAGAGTTATCATATTTGGTATATCTGCCAACACTTGACATGGTACTGATGGAAAACCTGCTAAACAGGCTGTCTGTGGGCAGGAGGGCAATATTGATACCATATTTATGAGTGTATGTCTATCAGAATAGAACATATTAACATCCTGTAAATCTAACATTGCTGCAGATAATTTCCTAGGGAGTAGCAGTGGCTTACTTTCCATTGGCCACCCTAATTTTTTGCTGGTGTCTCTGCTTGGCATTCCAGAAATTCTAGATTCCTTTGCACAACTAGGGAATACATTCACCATAGTTGTACCATCTGCTAATGTCAGAGCAGAGGGAAACCCAAGGACCCTAGCATTCTCAGGGCAAGAGGGTAACATTGCACTCATACTTTGAGTAGTGTTCTTATCAAAACACAAAACTGAATTCAGAATGTACACTTCCTTTTTGATGAATGGATTCTCGCACTGTAAACCTTTATCCGCAAACCATTCATTGCAACTGGACAAACCAAGTTTTTGTCCAGTTTTTGAAGGCCAACCAGGGACCCTACTTTTTATGGGACATGAAGGCATTACGTTAACCATACTGGGTTTTTGTCGTGGAGCAGAGGGTAAGCCAACTACGTTGGCTTTTTGTGGGCAGCTTCTCAACATAGCTACCATATATTTAGGAATTTCTTTTGGTATCCACTGCTCAATGTAGGTTGGTGTTATTTTCTCTGGTTTTCTGTTAATGAATCGTTTCATGGCATGCCAATCTTTGTTCTCAGAATTGTTTTGATCTTTAGATGGCATGCCAACAGTTTGTGTCTGTTTAGGGCATATAGGTGCAAGGTTAACAATACTTGGTAAACACTTCTTGGATGCTGTGGGCATACCTACAAGGCAAGTTCTCGATGGGCATGAGGGCAACATATCTACCATATGATTAAAATGTTCTTTATCCTCATATGACTTTCCCTGAACCAGAACAGTATAACCTCTCAATGGTCTGTCTAAGATACATTCCCTCAAAATATGCCATGTATCATCATATACCATAGATCTGTGATTACTTGGCATACCTACAATCATTGACTGCTTGGGGCATGTTAGGAGTAGACTGGCCATACTTGGAGTAGTTGAAACATTTTGCAGGCGTGCAGATGGAAACCCTGGAACACTGGCCCGAGTACAACATGTTGGCAACATAGCCACCATGGCTTTAGTATCACCCACAGATCTTTCCTGAACACATGACATTTGCGAAATAAATGCTTCTTTTATCTGCAATGGTTTCTTCCATAGAGAACATCTGTCCCAAACCATATCTTCATATCTAGTCGCTGATCCAGCAGCAGCTAAACCTGGAATGCTGCACACTCTGGGACATATAGGTAAAAGGCAAGTCATATTTGGCTCACGTTTTAAAGCAGATGGGAATCCAGGAATACTTGCAGACCTGGGGCAGGTCGGAGCTAAATCCACCATACTTGCAATCCCTCCACTAACCCCATAAAAGGAACTAACATAATCTGAAGACAGGGGTGAAGGAAGTCTGTTTATGGGTAACTCCTTAAACAATGACCTGCAATCAGCAGGCCAAGTAATAACTTGAGACGAATGAACAGACGGCAAGCCAGGAATCTTGGAATATTGTGGGCAGCTTGAGTGTAATTGAATCATACTTGCCACTGTTCCTTCAATCTGAACTTTAGGTTGTATAGTGGACGGAGAATGAGGAATAGAAACCCCTGTTGTACACAATGGACCAACTTCCACCTTAGATATGTACACACACTTTTCCTCTACACTTACTACAGGGCTTGGTACCACATGTCCCCCCGTAATACTGCTATCTTTCTCAGACACTGGTCTTTCATTGGTTGACCTCACATCATTTTCAGTTCTGCCATTTGCCATACAATGTTCTGGATCCAAACCATGTGCATCAAAGCTTTTTTTGTAGGATGATGCCAAATCAACTTTAAAATCTTCTTTTTGTTTTAATAAATGGTCTGTTGTGGCCTGCTGTGCTGAGACCTTGTCTGAAACAGTCCTGTTGCAGATAGTGGTCTGGTCCATGATGGGTATTGGAACAGGGCTTTTTTTTTTTGTGTTTCTTTTTGGCTTCTTTTTCTTTTGGTTTTTTTCAATGGAGCAGTCTCCAGACTGAATATCAGGTGTTTTGTTCATCACCATTGGAGAAGAAGCAGAACTGGCATCTCTGAGACAAGATGACACTGAGGCAGACGTTCTTTCATTTCTGAAGGAACAAAGTATACCAAAGATTGTTGTCAAATGGCTGGTGTTCTTTTTAGAAAGTCTGTTTACATCATTATATACTTTTGCATTGCAACTAAACTTAACACAAAAAGTAAGGACATTTGTGTTTGGTAGATTATTTCTTTGTTGTAAAAATGCTTCTTGGCAATACATCTTATACTGTTGGAAAGCCTGTTTGCTTACCTCTCAAACGGTGCCACATTTGTGAGGAACATGCATTTGTGGGATGAGCAGCAGAGCTGGGTATGTGGGGTGTGCCCATGAAAAATGGGACAAATCTCCTCTGCCAATGCCAAACAGCAGCCACTCTCCGGTCTCGTACGGCCGCCAAGAGAACTGCCATGACTGCCTTCACCTTCAGGCCCACTCGCACTGGAACCTCAACATGTGGAGGAACGTTATGTTCAGAGCACTGGAACCTCAACATGTGGAGGAACGTTATGTTCAGACCACTGGAACCTCAACATGTGGAGGAACGTTATGGTCAGAGCACTGGAACCTCAACATGTGGAGGAACGTTATGTTCAGAGCACTGGAACCTCAACATGTGGAGGAACGTTATGTTCAGAGCACTGGAACCTCAACATGTGGAGGAACGTTATGTTCAGACCACTGGAACCTCAACATGTGGAGGAACGTTATGGTCAGAGCACTGGAACCTCAACATGTGGAGGAACGTTATGTTCAGAGCACTGGAACCTCAACATGTGGAGGAACGTTATGTTCAAAGCACTGGAACCTCAACATGTGGAGGAACGTTATGTTCAGAGCACTGGAACCTCAACATGTGGAGGAACGTTATGTTTAGAGCACTGGAACCTCAACATGTGGAGGAACGTTATGTTTAGAGCACTGGAACCTCAACATGTGGAGGAACGTTATGTTCAGAGCACTGGAACCTCAACATGTGGAGGAACGTTATGTTCAGAGCACTGGAACCTCAACATGTGGAGGAACGTTATGTTCAGAGCACTGGAACCTCAACATGTGGAGGAACGTTATGTTCAGAGCACTGGAACCTCAACATGTGGAGGAACGTTATGTTCAGAGCACTGGAACCTCAACATGTGGAGGAACGTTATGTTTAGAGCACTGGAACCTCAACATGTGGAGGAACGTTATGTTCAGAGCACTGGAACCTCAACATGTGGAGGAACGTATGTTTAGAGCACTGGAACCTCAACATGTGGAGGAACGTTATGTTTAGAGCACTGGAACCTCAACATGTGGAGGAACGTTATGTTTAGAGCACTGGAACCTCAACATGTGGAGGAACGTTATGTTTAGAGCACTGGAACCTCAACATGTGGAGGAACGTTATGTTTAGAGCACTGGAACCTCAACATGTGGAGGAACGTTATGTTTAGAGCACTGGAACCTCAACATGTGGAGGAACGTTATGTTCAGAGCACTGGAACCTCAACATGTGGAGGAACGTTATGTTCAGAGCACTGGAACCTCAACATGTGGAGGAACGTTATGTTCAGAGCACTGGAACCTCAACATGTGGAGGAACGTTATGTTCAGAGCACTGGAACCTCAACATGTGGAGGAACGTTATGTTTAGAGCACTGGAACCTCAACATGTGGAGGAACGTTATGTTCAGAGCACTGGAACCTCAACATGTGGAGGAACGTTATGTTCAGAGCACTGGAACCTCAACATGTGGAGGAACGTTATGTTCAGAGCACTGGAACCTCAACATGTGGAGGAACGTTATGTTTAGAGCACTGGAACCTCAACATGTGGAGGAACGTTATGTTCAGAGCACTGGAACCTCAACATGTGGAGGAACGTTATGTTCAGAGCACTGGAACCTCAACATGTGGAGGAACGTTATGTTCAGAGCACTGGAACCTCAACATGTGGAGGAACGTTATGTTCAGCGATGAGTCCAGATTCTGTGTACGGCACATGGATGGTAGGGTCACGGTGTGGAGAAGACGTGGAGAACGCCTTGCTGATTGCTGCACCGATAGACTAGGAGGGCAGAGGATGGGATGGCCTCCTGCAGTCCTGACCTCAACCCTATTGAACACTTGTGGGATCATCTTGGGCGTGCTGTCCAGAGTGACCAACACAACCACGTTGGCTGACTTGGGACAATTGCTGGTTGAAGAATGGGATGCCATCCCACAGCAGTGTGTGAGCAGGCTGGTGACAGCATGAGGAGGAGAGGCTGTTGTGGCTGTGTTTGGTTCTTCCACACGCTGTGTTTGGTTCTTCCACACGCTGCTTGTTAAATGAATCAATTGTTAATAAATACATTGTTGCCAATAAGTCTTGTTTCATCAGACTTTAATCATCCAATCCACCAAACAACCCCAAACAAGAGTCAACAGAAAAAAGCTGTTTGGCATTGGCAGAGGAGATTTGTCCCATTTTCCATGGGCGCAACCCACATACTCAGCTCTGCTGCTCATCCCACAAATGCATGTTCCTCACAAATGTGGCACCGTTTGAAAGGTAAGAAAACAGGCTTTCCAACGGTATAGGATTGTTTGCCAAAAAGCATTGATACAACAAAGAAATAATCTACCAAACACAAATGTCCTTACTTTTTGTGTTAAGTGTATTCATACTGAACTGAGATGGATGTTCAAGACAATACAATGGGTATTTAACTTACCCCAAATCCATAGTTACAGCTTCTTTTTTAAGAGTCACTTCTATTGCTTTTGTGTCAGAGGTTGCAGCAGTTTGAGGGAAGTGCAACAAAGCTCCCTGGAGTGATCTGGAAGTAGGTTGGGGGCTGGTAGGAGTAAACGGTACATTTGTAACCAGCTCTGGTTGGACTATTGGATTCCCTAACTGAATGGATATCTTGGACTTCTTGTGACTTCTTGGGTTATCCAGGGCCTCCTTGACTGAAGCAGATGTGTTCACTTGAGGATCAGGGTTTTGCTTAGGTGCAGTAAGGGAGGGAGGTACTGTTGGCTGGATTCGTGGTAATTTCATTGTTGGCAATGATTCTGTTTGATCCATCTTTGTTGTTGGCATCTCAAAATAGTTAAGCCCTGGGGTTACGGGCATTCTGGAGCTAAGTGGCAGTAGTGAGGCCATGCTCTCAGGTCTGAGGGACAAACAAATGAAGATCTGAGTTATGTTGCTACGTCATCAAGAAGGTCCCCGCGGCAGTAATGCACTCCATATCCAGGCCATGTATAGTCACAGAATTCCACTGAAGCGAACAAGCAAATTAGCAATGTGACATGGACCCACAGAAGGAATGGCCAGTCCTTGCTAGGCAGCAGTTTTTAAAAGTATAATGTTCACTCAAAATGCACTGCCAGATCACTTGGAACTTGCTTCATCAACATGACTTTGACTGGGGTGCTCTCGTTTATTTTTTTAACGTTTAAAGAATCCTTTTTAAAAATCGCATAAACGATGTTATTATTTCACATGCAACTGAACAAGCAGCGTAATAACACGTCTTTTGTATGTTTTGAATATAGAAGCAGCTCAACAGAGAGAATCAAGGTCTTGCTTCATCAGATTTACAGGGAAAATAACAAGATATTTAAAACAAATATATGATACCCATCACTCATTTAAAAAAAGCTGGAGAAATCATCTGTGGGCGTTTGCACCTGCTATATCTGACTACTGTATATGGATTTCAATGACTACTTTTTACGGTGTTGTATTTTAGTGTTGCCTCTGTGTTTAGTGTCCTGTCTGTCTGTAACTTTGCGTGGTAGTGTTACCACTGACAGGTCTCTCTTGAAAATGAGACCTTGTGTCTCAATGAGATCTACACCTGTATAAATAAAGGCTAAATAAAAAAATAAAAATGATGTAAAATAAATGTTTATATCTCGTTTTGAATGCTATATATTTTAGCTTAGCATACTTCTTATTTTCTGTCTGGTTGCCGTCTGAGGTTAATAGAGTTTTCTATATAACGTAACAGAGTTCTCTAGTTAACGTAATCGAGTTTGAGACTAAATCATTTGTAAGATTCCCAGAATTGCTTTCAAACCAAACGAATAGGAGTGTGTTTGTGTGGGATTAAGTATCTGATGCCAACACTGCAAATCCAAGCCTGACCAATTCATGGCAAATACATGCCAAAACATGCTACACTACATTAGCTACCTCTTTTAGCTACTGTACCTTTTGCTAATTCTGTTCAATGGAACTGAATTTGCATTTTACAATCTATTCACTTCAGAAAATATATGTGGCTCTTCCCAAGCCAATTACTTCATTTGGTTCTACCATTGTTGCACTGTTCAGGTAACATAGAAGCTTTTGAAGTAATGGCAGCTGTGCATGCTTACATGTCATTTAATACAAACCTGCACACGCAAATAATCATTTGTCAACCTTTCCATAGTGGAGGGAGTCATTTGATTCAATTATCAAAAAACATTCCTTTGCTTTAATCCCATTATTTACTGTCTCCTCAAGCTTACAACATGTTATCTGTACAATCTTTTGTTTGTATAAATGTCAGGTCTGCTGTGACAGTCCCAGGTACCATACTGCCCTGAACAAAGTCTTTTGTGCTTAACTTTAATTATGATGAAGGTTGGAGACCATATTTCACCAGAAATGACTGGAATACATCAAGACAAATCATCTCTAACTCATACCAGCCGAGCTCAACCTTAGATTCAGAGACATTGTTGGTCAGACAAAGAGCATCAAGGTAAATAGCTTGAAATAGCTGTAACACTGCAATCTGCAAAAAGATGAGAACCCACTTAGTGCAAACTTTAGCTTCCACATAGAACCAAGTTAATAAGTGTGTCTGTGTCGGGTCAAGCAAGTCAACATACAGGCAGTGATTATCTCCTATATCCCATAGTTGCCAAATGTAAGTATGGAATAGCTTTATATATATCATACAAGACATTATCATGTTCAAAGTGCAAAGAGAAAGTTGGTAGCAATAACATGCAGTGCAATGAACGTTAAATGTAAATCATATTACTAAAGGAAGAGTCTCCCCCAAATGCTCTAACATTGTTAAATACACATGGTAGCAATGGGCTTGGCAGTGTACTTCTCCAGGATCAATACAAGAAATGCCAAAGAGTTGTCAGGCAAGACAAAGAGAAGTGTCATGGATCAGCGGAGTGGCAGTTGTTTAGTTAAGCTTTACACATTGAAATGAATACATGTTGCACCTCGTTGGGAGGAAACAACCTTTATTTATATCTCCATGTAAATAGTCTGCAAAGGCTACAATCCCTGTGTTCCCTCCAGAGGGGTTTCTCTCTGGGTTAAAGGGGGTCCTAATATTGTTGCTCTTGGGGTTTCACAAAATCCTGCCTGTTAGACATTTTCTGGTAAATCATTTTGAAGAGGCTCCAACATGTTAGACACAACAATGCTTCTACTAGCCTTTTGGAGCCCTTTTGAACCCGATCCCTATTCTCAATCAAACTGCTACTTCCAATGTCTCAAAGAAACAACCCTGCTCAACTATTTACATATGCAACCCGTACAAAACATCCAACATCACACATTTTGAAAACAAGTGTTGGAGTATCAGAGGGTGGATTATTCCTTTGCAGCCATGCCAACCACACCAAACATTCAAACAACACCAAACCAGATCAAAAGCAACCTTTTATATGAACTCACCCTGCTGATGCCTTAACGACCTCGTATCCAAATTGTGCGTCTCTTTTCCGCTCTGAAGCCCTGGAAGACTCGGCCCTAAAGCTAGGCGGCAGTCTGGGATCAGGGGCTGAACAACAAAGGCATTTTGTTCGAGTTAAGAAGCTGTGTAGTCCATAAAAACACTTATTCTACTCAATGTGTGTTCAAGCTCACTTGTAGGTGTTGTAGACTGGTTGTCCTCTTCGTTTAACGTACTCAACTGTCTTTTGAATTCTGAAATCAAGAGAAAACATCGAAGAGAGATTACACATAAAAAGCTTGAAGTTTAAATGCGACCATGTTGTGTTGTTTCTCTGCCTTTATGAGGGAAACCAGCAGGGGGAGACATGTGCTCACATATGGGTGAGGTTTAGTCACTCAGTGGAGCATCCCTTTTGATTTTGTACCTGCATCTTGGTCACTGTGAGAAGGGATCGCAGCTTGGGAAATATGAGGCTGAGAAGGAGGAGGAGGCCCAAAGGATATGAGAGCAGAAGGAAGGCTGAGAGACGGTAAGGGCGTCTGCAGTGCAGCAGGGACCTGGGGTCTCCAGGACGGAGCAAATGCAGAGCCTCCCTGGAGCCTCTGCTCTGAAGAAGGGCTCGGGGGCACAGAGGCTGAAGCTGACAGAGAGGAACACGTGGGAAAGAGGAAGGAGGGAAAGGATAGAGGGAATTGAGGATGGAATATAAATGACACATAACTAAAGTATATTTAGCTAAATAAGTTCAGCAAGCATTTTCTCCTGTGTTGTTTTTCGTAGCAGTCACTTAGCTCAGTGAGTAACTAGGTAAACAACAGGTAGTGCAGAACATGAACACATGTCCAAGGAAGCAGCACATGGGGAGCCAAGAGCAAAACAAGGTCAATGGGAAAAGCATGGGATGGGGATGGATGACTTTTGCTAACCCCTCTGTAAAGGAACTCTTTAAAGAAAGAACATTTGAACCTTTGCAGACCAGTTACATGCCTATAGCAGGATAGGACCTCTTTAATGTTTCTCCTTAACTCAGTAGTTTCCTAAAACAGCAGGCCACTAAAGCTTTTAACAAACTTTCAACTGACTCAAATAGTCCAATTGTATGGGACTATTTTCAGCTGCGGATTGATCCAACTTTGGTGTTCTAGTGAGTATTTAAGGCAGCAGGAAATTGTACGTGGAATTGAGTCAAAAGGAAAATACAGCATATGAACAAATCTAAACCCAATGAGAGTCATGACCAAATGCTGACCTGTTCAAATCCACTGGGGCATCAAATAAGCAGTGAATCGAAATGAGTCTCAACTCATTCTATCTGAAGTCCTCATCATCATGATGACTGATGAATGTAAATATAAATACGTAAATACCATGTTAGCACAGGAGAGGAGGAACTGGGTTTAGATAAGAGGAAATGAATGACACACAGGTAGAGCAGGGAGGGTGAGGCTGAATAACAGTGTGCTCTGGGTTAAAGGTGGAGCATTACATGGCGTCTCTATCAGCTTTTTCTGTGGCACTGCAGGCTTTCCAGGGTCCTTGGCAGAGAGATGCAGGAACTTAGGAGAAATGGCAGGTTGTGCTAGAGGAGCCTGAGATTTAGGAGGCCTCCATTCACTCTGCCAGGAAGCTGGAAAGAGAAGGGAAGAACATGGAGGGATGAAGGGAGAAACAGAAGTGACAGGTATTTGAATTGGAAGGTGGGAGCTAGCCTCTGACAGGACCCTCCCTGTACCTGTCTCTGGGGCCGAGGGCAGGCTGGTGGGCCGGGTGAGGCCAGAGCCCGGCTCCCCCACTGAGAGGGGTCGAGCTTTAGGGTTTCTGGGAGCAGGAGGCAGAGGAGGTAGAGGAGGGCAGGAACTGAGAGGAGCTGAAGATGAAGCGAAGGAGGAGAACGGAGAAGAAAAGGAAGGGACACCGGGACAGGCTGAGAAAGCAAGACAAATGAAAGAAATAGAGAATAATCATTTGTAATTTAATAAATACAAATAATTGTTCAAGTCCCTGTTCATTTATTGTATTAAAAATGCACTTAAATTAATGTCATAGCAGTGTAAAATGGGCAAACATGTACATGTCGCCAGGGTGTCATGTCTCCATCACAGCATGAATACCTGAGACAGATAAAAGCTGAATGAATGGCATATCTTCAAATATGAGCTTATGTCCATCTTTTCTATTTAATGGGAAAGCAGTCCGAAAAGCTCATTCAGACCCCTGAACAGCACCATATGTATACCGTCATTTCAATAGTCTTGTCGATTAGAAACCAATCACATTCTTTGTATTTAATGATGCAATACCTGTTTGGGAGGTACCAGAGAAAGTGGGAGTATGTAGAGATGGATCAGAGGGTGAGGCAGAGAGGAAAGAGGTGGCTTTAGGAGGGGTGAAGGTAAAAGCTTCCAGGCCCTCAGCTGGAGTGGAGCCACTGTGGAAGCTGTGGGGCCTCCGCGGAGCTGAAATGGGCCCTGAAGAGATAGCAGACAGGAAGTGGTGGAAGTGAGAGGAAAGGGGAGAGAGTGAAGACAACCCCAAAGATAGGAAGAGGAAAGGACATCACTCAGTGTTGTAAAATGGAGCCACCGGTACTCTCTACTTCTCTACTGAAGTGAAAGTAGCAATACTGCAGTGTACAAATACTCAGTTAGAAGTGAAAGTCATCTATTCAGAATGTTTGAATTCAAAAATACTTTAAATGAAAGAACCTATTATGGAAAGCCCCAGATATTTTTTCATTCTTTTTTTTAATGTATTACAATTATTGGTACAAATAAATATTATGTGTTCATCGCTTCAATGTTGCATTTGGTTAAGGTGGGTTTATGAATTACTTTACACACTATTGTGTAGCCTAACCTATAATAATATATAATAATGTGTGTTGATTTATATTTTGTATTAATAACCTAAATCTGGAAAGTAACTAGTAACTAAATCTGTAAAAGTAGTGGAGTAAAAAGTACAACATTTGCCTACAAAATGTAGTTGAGTAAAAGTATTAAATAGAATAATGTAAAAATACTTAAGTAGCAGTAGCCTACCTACATTTCCTACTTAAATACAGTACTTGAGTGAATGTCTTTATTTACATTACACCACTGCCTTACAGTGTGTGGATGGTGATGGAGACCAGTTTCTACACACACACACACATTGTCAGCGAGAGGCCATTGTTACTACACTGTGGTTACTCATGGAGAAAGGACTGGAGCCGGCAGGACACTACAATGACAACATATTACATTACTCCAGATCACATGTTTTCAATTCATGGACTTTTTCTATTCATTTGATTCCATCAACCAAGGTATTAAATGACATGTGGTGAAGAATCCAGATCTGATTCAATCTGATTTTAGGCCAGTTCCAAGTCTAAATAAAAAACAAACTAAACGAGCTGAACTACAGGACCAGCCAGTTACAATGCACAAATGATATGGTTTGTATCCTAATGGTTTAATACATTTATCAAAATAATGTCAGTGTCAAGCTCAAAGAAATACATTCATTTTGCTGTTTTTATCGTAACATCAATTCAAACTCAATAATGTCAATTCAACGTGATGTCCTTGTAGCTGCTGGAAAGCTCTAATGTGGAACACCTGGGTTTAAAGTGTT
Organism: Harpagifer antarcticus; assembly: GCA_902827135.1. NCBI lineage: Eukaryota > Metazoa > Chordata > Actinopteri > Perciformes > Harpagiferidae > Harpagifer > Harpagifer antarcticus. The sequence continues at coordinate 2,074,622 of CADEHL010001043.1, read as the reverse complement.
GAATTATTCACAGCAAATGGAAGCAACTAAGTACAAATTCATTAGAAACTGGTTTCAGTTTAAAAACATCAGCAATGAATGACTGGATATGAACATTTTGAACTACAGTATGTACATGGAACCGATGCTGAGGAACGTTATCAAATATATATATTTATATATATAAATATCTAATATTCCTGGAAACCATACACACTGAAAAAACGGAACCGTTGACTTTAATTTAGGTTCAACTTAATATTATAGCTTTCAACAAACCTAATACAGTTGTGGGCAATGTGTTGACGTAATACATCAAATTAAAGTCAACGGTTCAGGTTCTTTCAGTGCAGAGTGGTAGGAATTACATTCCACAAGTAACAGAGAAGTGTAGGACCATCAAATCTGACCCTGAGTGACCACACAGGATGAGGAATATCTGGTAACGATACCTGATCCGGCAGCGGGCTGGAAGATTTTGGGAAGTGCAGGAGGGTGAGCACGAGTAAAGGCTGGCAGTGAGTAGGCATAGGGGGAGGGCCGGGCCTGGGGGCCAGTGCTCGGTGGTCGGATGCATAGAGAGGATGGAACGGGGGGGGTCTGGGGGTTTGGGCAGAGGAGGCTGAGATGGGGCTGAGATGGTGGAGGAAATGCCAGAGGTCGCTTTCCAATCCATCTCTGAGGATGAGCAGAATGGAAGGACAGGGTGAAGAGAAAAGATGGAGAGAGGGATGAAAGGAGGAACATAAGAAAATGGAGGATGGCAGAGCAGTTGAACACAGAACACAGATGGATGAAAGTGGAGATGTAGGAAGGAGTTGTACAGCATATTTGAGGAAACACACGAGAAGGTGAGGAAGTGAAAAGGGGAAGAGCAGTGAGATGGACAGTGATAGTAGGTTTGTGTTTATTGTTGGCTTTTCTGGCAAACATTAATATGTTTTTAATATAAACATATTAAATAAATTAAACGGATGCTTAAAGGGGCCCTACCATGCTTTTGGGCTTTTCCCTTTCCTGTAGTGTGCATGATGAATTAAGATGTCTTGTGTGCATGTAAATGGAGACATGTCCCAGTAGATACACTACACACTGATATACACCTGAACATCAGCAGGAGAGGACTCTTTAAAGTAGAGACAGTACATACTGATATACACCTGAACATCAGCAGGAGAGGACTCTTTAAAGTAGAGACACTACACACTGATATACACCTGAACATCAGCAGGAGAGGACTCTTTAAAGTAGAGACACTACATACTGATATACACCTGATCATCACCAGGAGAGGACTCTTTAAAGTAGAGACACTACACACTGATATACACCTGAACATCAGCAGGAGAGGACTCTTTAAAGTAGAGACAGTACATACTGATATACACCTGAACATCAGCAGGAGAGGACTCTTTAAAGTAGAGACACTACATACTGATATACACCTGAACATCAGCAGGAGAGGACTCTTTAAAGTAGAGACACTACATACTGATATACACCTGATCATCAGCAGGAGAGGACTCTTTAAAGTAGAGACACTACATACTGATATACACCTGATCATCAGCAGGAGAGGACTCTTTAAAGTAGAGACACTACACACTGATATACACCTGAACATCAGCAGGAGAGGACTCTTTAAAGTAGAGACACTACACACTGATATACACCTGAACATCAGCAGGAGAGGACTCTTTAAAATAGAGACACTACACACTGATATTAAGTTGAACATTAGCATAATAGGGCCCCTTTAAGATGAAACAAAGTACAATTTGGCAATCGGAAGGTGGTACAGTGGATCCGTGGACACACAGTTACCTGCAGGACCTGATTCCATTGCAGGCCTCCAAGCCAAATCATGTACTCTCATGAAAGAAGAAGCAGAGGCTGTTAGAGGAAGAAGGAACAGGAGACATACAGATTATGTGAAAAGGGAACTGAGTTTTGAACATAGGAAACAAAAGGGGAAGCAGCTGGAGAGGAAACAATTGAAATAGAAATAGAAAAGGTGAAAGGGAGATCCTTAAAGTTAATAGAGATAGACATTGTAGTGTTGAAGCTGCAAATGACAGTGCCCACATTCCCCTGCTTAATCTACAGCAACACTTTGTTTGACACAGATTCATTTGGAAGCATGTGCAGGTTATAGCCGGTGTCCACAGGCTTGGGCTATGTGTTGAAAAAGCAATAATGACTAGGGAAGGCATAGTGTTGAACCTAACAGACAGCATTCAGTCATAAAAGAGCATGACAAATATAAGACTGACGGGTCGAGCAGTACGTGAGATGAGTTGCCAACAGACAGATGGACTGACAGAAAACACACGCACATCCAAGACCGAACAAATGATCTAACAGGCAAATGGGGACTCAAATCTGGTCTTTTAGCAAGCCAGGATGTCATAGACAAAGAAATGGTATGGGTCTTGGAATTTCATTAGAGTAGAGAGTGCACAAAAAGAGTTGTTACAGTAGGCAGTTGGAAAGCGGGAGGTGTGTACATTAATAAAAAGAAGCAATAGAAACATTGGGTGAAAGCTTCTCATGTTGAGCCAGGACTGACCGAGGCTTCCCAGGTTATAATTATACACTTTGACAGCGGCAGATTTCATCAGCTGTGGCTAAATAACCCTGGGAATAATTGAGGAAAACTGACATTTAAATGATCTGTTTAAATGATTGTATACTCAAAAGGGTATAATGTGGTTTCCTCCATCAGATCGCGTCAGTCCTGTTTCAAGGGTTGCTTCCTTCCGTTTATATCTCATTCAGCTCATATCAGTACTTATAGCTCATCCACTTTAAGTCGTTGAATTAGGACCTTCAGTATCAGTCTCACCAGTGACATGAGAAGCCGGTCCGAAGCTGGACCTCCTCTCCTCGCCACCTTCATCATCACTGTCTGCAAAGTCATCCAGGTTTCCAATGTCACTCTGTTTCATGCTCAACAGACTGGCCAGACTCTGCATGTCCTCATCTCTGTGGAGAGCGGAACAAAACATTAGATGACTCTTGGAATCTTGCCAAGTATATTTGTCTAACATCCAGTCAGAATATGTCTTAAAACTTGACATACTAACTTAAGAAGTAACAATGCACTGAGATATAGGGTCTTGTTTTAAACAATGCATCTGAATTATCTTCAAAGACTGCCTTTCTGGCTTGTTTTGAAACACAACATTTATTGATTCTGGTAAATATAGTTCAAAATAAGTTTTCCCAGGAAATGACAAGATATTTATTTATTTATTTATTATGTAGATATCCCGTCGTATTTCAAGAAATCTTTCCAAACACATTTTCCATTGTTCTATTGGCAGGTTTGTTTACTTGTTTTTGGAGCAGCATTTCTTTCAGTGTAAGGAAAATCCAAATCGGTATTAATATTTTTAAAAGATTGATTAAAATTCCGGGATACAATTTGACAATTACTGCTTTTAGTAGGTGGTATTGGATATGCCTCCGAGTTGATGACTCACGTGGCTTTTCCCTCTTTGAGGAAGATGCAGGACAGGTTCAGTTTCAGAGTGGCCTCCACCACTTTGACGGACATCGGTTTGAGCTTCAGCGTCACATCGTACTGGGCCGGCGTGGCACTGGCAAACTTCTTCATGTTGACGTCTGCCGATGCCAACACCTTCCTACGGCCTTTTGTCTCCTGTAGATCAAACCAATGAGAAGAAAGTTCAACACAGAAACATTTTCCTTCCTTAGTATTATGTTCTGATTCAAAGTGAATTCAATGAGAAAACCCCAATCCTGCAGACTCACATTTTCAATGACAAAAGTCCAGTCCTTGTCCTCAAACTCCTCTGCAGTAGGTTCCTGTTGACAAACAAATAAAACACACACTTCCCATCAGTGATCCAAGAACGTATAAGCTGCTACCAGGGATGGAAGAAGTATTCAGATGTTTGACTCGAGTAAAAGTAGCGATACTCAATTTTAACATACTCTGATACATATCAAATGCCTGCATTCAAAGTCTTAATTAAGTAAAAGTACAAAAGTATCCGCAAAAGTAAAAGTACTTGTTATGCATAACGGCCAATTTCAGACTCACATATAGTACATTTTTATATAATGATAATTGATGCATTAATGTGCTCATCACAGCTGGTAAAGGTGGAGCTAATGCTTTAAATAGTGCTGCTGGATATCTAATGTCAAAGTTTATTGAAGAATGTATTTCTTTTTTGTATTAGTAATAATCTGAATCTGAAAAGTAAATATGAATTAAAGGAGTCAGATAAATATAGGGGAGTAAAAATCACAATACTGGTTGCCACAATGTAGTGTAATAGAAGTATAAAGTAGCATAAAATGGAAATACTCAAGTAAAGTACTAGTATTAGGTACTTAGTTATATTAAACGACTGAATGCTACTCCTTTGCCTCTTACCTTGAAGAGTGTGACGTTGATGTCCAAACTCTCTGGAACCTGCCACAGCACCGTGCCTCTGTAGGGGTTTTTGATCCCGGGCTGCCAGCTGTGGAGCTGAGGAACAGAACACAGACACAAAGGACTCGGTCTCTACAGCTGCTTCAGTGTCCTCCGGACTGGACTGAGACACGTTGCAGTAATATTACCATTAAAGAGGTTCAACTTCATATTATTGCTTTCAGCTAACCTGATACAGTAATGTGAAATCTGTTGACACATTTAATTAAAGTCAACGTTTTTCAGTCGGTATTTAAGCATTTGCAGAGCTCACTTTAAATACAAGACTAA